>BPLR01018932.1:0-215930 GCA_021605095.1 Caerostris extrusa
CCAGCCAGTAGCTTCATTGTCAAATTATTGGTATCTGTAACACATTAATCAAAAGTTATCAATTTTATAATAGGAAATGGAAGTTGTGTAACTGTTTCCAAATTTCAAAATCTCTAAAATTACATATGTCATTCGTTAATTCTGTCATAACTAAATTTAATAAGCGTTTGTCTATTAAATTTATCTTTCATAATAATTGTTGAAGTAAATCTAGACCCATTTTCTTATATGCGAGCTTCTGAATGAGAAACAATCTTATAAAAAAAGAGGAAGAATTACTACCTAACTTTTTTGATAGCTTTTGTTCATTGTAATCCCAAATTGAACAGTCCTTTAAAAACTTTTAGGATGCCTAAAAAAAAAAATTAAAATTTCTTTAAGTCACCTGAAGATAAAATAGTTATAATAATGATTGATGAAATTCATATAAAATTTTATTTAAATTTTTAAGGAGATTATATTATAGAATGGTAGGCAATAATAAAAATCTTGCTTCTTCAACTTTAGAATTTATAATCCTGTCTCTTTTTCTCCTTTAAAGAAGTATTTAAACTAATGGCAGTTAAAAAAGATTATTGGAATATAATTGCAATATATCATAACAAAAATTCTGACTGGTCTCCCCCGGCATTGGATTTAGAATAATAGATGTAATTAGGGGCAATAATTTTAACATCAAATCAATATCATATTTTTTCTTTTCTTCCAACATAAAATATTAAATCATGTTCCTATTGAATCTTTTATTTTCTATATTCAAAACAGATATTAAAATTCATACGAAACACCTGTATTAATTAAAAAAATACTGGTCAACGTTTATATTTTTGGGGCCTAAATGGCCGAGTGGCTAGCGCTCTGGCGTTCGGTACCACAGGTTTCGGGTTCGAGTCCTGGCGATGACATGAATGCTTGTAGTGGTTCGGAATGCACTTTAAAACCGTAGGTCCCAGTCTAATAGGATCGTAGAGTGTTACGGGGGCATTGTTACTCCGTGGCTTATCTTCAATTTACACGCGTCCCCTGGGTAATGCAAAGTGAGTAACGTCTGTGCAGAGCTTTACCTTAAGGCATCCAAGACCAAGCTGTCTAAGTGTTTGCCAGCTGCATTAGAAAGGGGGAAAATGTTTATATTTTGTGGATTTTGTCAAGTCTCCAGTTAAATAATAAGTATTAGAAGCAACTACTTTTTCAATTCCTTCTATTAGCTCACACTCTGCCTATATATATCTTGTTCAAATTTTCAATCGTTCATAAAATACTTTTTTATTCATCCACTCTAGTTTAAATACATTTTTTGAACTTGTAGTGGATAACACTGGATGTTGATACAGTTTTTTCAAATATTAATTCAGTAATTAAATTTAATTAATTCATTTTAATTTTATATGGGAGAAATATTCATATATTCACGCTGCTCTTTCGTCTCATTTGCTCATCATTAATTAATTATTATTAATCATTTTATTCATTCAATTATTAATTATGTTTATTCATTTAATCATTAATTATTATTATTTTATTATCAAATACTTTTATTATTCATTTATTATATATTATTCAATTTTTAAAATAATGTAACTACAAATTGAATAATATAAAAAATCGTCTGATTTTAATTTATTCATTTAATTATTAATTATTTTTATTTTATTATCAAATATTTTTAATATTCATTTAATATATATTGTTCAATTTTTTAAAATAATATAACTACAAATTGGCAATAATACAAAAAAATCGTCTGATTTTAATTTAGCTTATTTTTATGGATATTATCATTCTGAATTTTTACGTTTGAAATTTGAAACGATCGTGTTTGAGTATTCTTGTTAATGTATTCTATGTTTTTTAATTTTAAATTATCAAAAGTTTTTAATTAAATTTGAAATATAGCCAAATATATTTGCTTTTATTATTTTTATCGTATGTATTTGCTTTTATTATATTTCCGTTTATTATTTTTGCTTTTATTATTTTGCTGTAATTCGAGATTGTTGTTCTTTTTTTTCAATTCCCTCTATTAGCTCACACTCTCCTATATATATATATATATATATGTATCTTGTTCAAATTTTCAATCTTTCATAAAACACTTTTAATTCATCCACTCAAGTACAAATACATTTTTTTTTTAAACTTGTAGTAGATGGCACTTGATGTTAATACAGTTTTTTGAAATATTAATTCTTTAATTAAATTTAATTAATAATTTTTTTTTTAGATTTAAGTTGCATGTATCTACCAATAGAGGGTGCCCGATAAACTTAAAAAAAAAGGAATGAAAATTATTTATAAAGGACTTCCTGCAATATAGTGAGAAAAAAAGAAGGAATTGACTTTAAATTTTTTTTTTATATTACTTGTTACAATATTAAAGCATTTGCATAAAATAGAATGCAACAACCTAAAAAATATGCTTATGGTTTAAGTATAAAAGCATTTTCCCCTACAAGTCTAGATAAATAAAATGCAAAGCTTATTCTCAAAGCATTTAATGAATTAATTATTCAAGGTCGTCAAAATTTAGGAAAACAACATAATTTAGTTAATTATGAAACAGCATCTATTTTTATTTCTATAATTTACACATAATAATTTGTAAGATCTTTTGAAGGACAACATTTGCTCGATCCATACCAGGTACCGATTTTTTTTTTTTTTTTTTTTTTTTTTTTTGTTTACCTCTGAGAAAAATTTAGACTTTATAAATAAAACACTATTATAGTTAGATTCGTAGAAAAACAAAAATTGCAAAACAGAGAAGAAGAAAAGAAAATCATGTTTTTACTCACATGTAAAATGCTTTAGTTGAAATAGTGAAATGCTGTAGAACTAAACTGAAGTTTAAATAATATCTTCCTGGAAAATTCAAACAGATACTTTAGAGGGTCATTTTAGTAAATATAAAAACTTGCATTTTCTCAATATTTATATCAACTCGACAAATTTATGTAGTGGTGGCTAAATTAAGAAAGTCAAATTTTCTGCCATTAACGGTGGTTTCAAATAAATAAGTATCATTCTTCCTCATTGGCGCCACAGCCAACAAAGAAAAATAATCTTTCTGCCCACTTGCAGAATTCGTGACAGGAGAACGTTTTCTTTTTATGGGGTAGGTAAGGGTATGGTACCAGGACTTACGGTTACAGTTAAAGACCTACAGTTTAAAGTTTTTCATTTATGGCTTTGTTTGCAAGGCATCCATCCTGTTACCTAACAGGAAATTGTTCTACCAAATGTTATATATTCTACTCTTACCTTCCTTGATGCAGAGAGTCTTAGACAACTATTCTAGATAGCATGTTCATGCATGCTTCTTTTTATGGGGTAGGTAAGGGGTATGGTACCAGGACTTATTTACAGTTAAAGACCTACAGTTTAAAGTTTTTCATTTACGGCTTTGTTTGCAAGGCATCCAAAAATCCTGTTACCTAACAGGAAATTGTTCTACCAAATGTTATATATTCTACTCTTACCTTCCTTGATGCAGAGAGTCTTAGACAACTATTCTAGATAGCATGTTCATGCATGCTTCTTTTTATGGGGTAGGTAAGGGGGGTATGGTACCAGGACTTACGGTTACAGTTAAAGACCTACAGTTTAAAGTTTTTCATTTACGGCTTTGTTTGCAAGGCATCCATCCTGTTACCTAACAGGAAATTGTTCTACCAAATGTTATATATTCTACTCTTACCTTCCTTTTGATGCAGAGAGTCTTAGACAACTATTCTAGATAGCATGTTCATGCATGCTTCTTTTTATGGGGTAGGTAAGGGGTATGGTACCAGGACTTACGGTTACTGTTAAAGACCTACAGTTTAAAGTTTTTCATTTACGGCTTTGTTTGCAAGGCATCCATCCTGTTACCTAACAGGAAATTGTTCTACCAAATGTTATATATTCTACTCTTACCTTCCTTGATGCAGAGAGTCTTAGACAACTATTCTAGATAGCATGTTCATGCATGCTTCTTTTTATGGGGTAGGTAAGGGTATGGTACCAGGACTTACGGTTACAGTTAAAGACCTACAGTTTAAAGTTTTTCATTTACGGCTTTGTTTGCAAGGCATCCATCCTGTTACCTAACAGGAAATTGTTCTACCAAATGTTATATATTCTACTCTTACCTTCCTTGATGCAGAGAGTCTTAGACAACTATTCTAGATAGCATGTTCGCCAAATATATCATCAGTTAAAAATGTTAGGGGAATGATTGCTGAAAGTCTAGAACGACTTGTCAGTCAGCACGATCAATAAACTCAAGAATTGAATCCGCATGGAATATTTTACCAGTGTCTACAATCCAAAATTTGCTTGACTCAATCGTATTAAAGATTTATGATCGTCAAAGGGGGCTCTGGGTTCTGATTTTTACATATGCTGTACCATAAAATTGGGCCTGATGGTTGAGTGTCTGGCGTTCGATGCCACAGGATTTGAAATAATGAGGCTGTGCCATGGATGTTTGGAGTGGTTCGGAATCCACTTTAAATTTTAGGTCCTGTCTAATATGACTGTATAGCGTTGGACGTAGGGCTGACAACCTTACCCAGTAAAATGAAAACATCTCCTGTCCCGAAATATAATAGTAAGCAGACGACCTTGGCCCACCATTAGGTTGTTGAGCCAATAAAGAGAAAGAAGTACCATAAAATTACCGCTAATTTTAATCATTTCTTCCTCCTTTTGTATACAGCAAAATATATGATTTTGTGAATTGATTTCCTTCTTTGCGAGGTAATTTTATTAACCAGCAGACTATGTTGAGTTGTTCCACACAGTTTGAAATTAAAATTCTCAAATATTACTTTTGAAATTAAGGTAGTGAATGACCTTTATTTTTATCATATAATATATGAAGTATCGTTAATATTATAATAGTATAGTTAATATTATATTATATTATAATAATATTATTCATATTTCTAATTTATTATGTAGTTAATAAATTATATGTATGAAGTATAGTTAATATTATATGAGGACAGATGTATTTCTAGTGGGAAATTGTTCATTTTAACACCAGAATGGTATAAAATTTTTTTTTTTTTTTATAACTGCTTCTGCGTGATTAGCAAGTGAATGTATGGTAACACCATATAGTACAGAGGACACATTGTAATTTTTTCTTATGAATTTCATGTCAGTATACAGCTGAAGTTATGCTATGGAATATGACTACTTGGGAATTTTACTCAAGTCTTTAGTGTAATCTGACATTCTAAGCAATCAAAGTTAATTTAATTGTACAGTAAAGATCGTAATGGAGATTTGTGGTTACCACATATATTTAAATCATTTTGTAGCCATCCACCAGTAAGACAATCCACTGCATAATTTCTCGAATATTGCATGTTGCGAATTATTCCTTTGAACCATCATTTTCAAAGAATATTTTATTCGCTTATGTTATATTACAAATTGATAAGACAAAGAATACTGGTTGATACTTCTAAAACCTAAACTATTTTGTATCTGAATTGTAATATTTCAAGATACCATCCAGAGTATTGTCCAGCCTTTGCCTGTCCATCAAACTGGTTAAATTTTTTACTCATGGTGTTCACAAGTTCAGTGCATACATAACAGAAATTTTATAATCATTTAACCTTTGCCTTGTACGCAAAATAAGCGTAATGTTATTTTTTCTCTATATCTGGAACATAGTGTTTTAAAATAGACGACGACGTTGTTACAATTTTAATGCCCAAGTGATGTAGTTCAAAATCAAAATATGTTATTTTACCATTTTTGCTTTCTTAATATTTAACATTATTCTTTAGAAATATAAAATAGAGTGATATAATTAATTAATTAATTTGAAAAATAATTATTCTTAATTAACACATTTAAATTATTTTCATATACATCAATAGTCTCATGTTGAATCTTTGTTGATTATATAGTATGCGTTATAAATAAATGTCTTTTAACTCCTAAGTAGTATTGATGAAACAAAAAATTATTTCTCTAATAAACTGTAAATTTTAAACGAGCTATAAATCGAAAATGTATGTTTTTTTATTAAATATCATTATTAGTTCATACATTATAAAAAATTGCGTATAAAAAAACGTAACTTAAAGGGCATTATAAATATCTTAAGTCCTAAGTACTAAAGATGAAATAAGAAATTATTTCTGTAATAAATTTATAAATTTTAAACGAGATATAAATCGGAAAAGTGTGTTCCGTGTTAAATATTACCATTATAAATTCAGTACATTATAAAAAATTGTGTATAAAAGAAACTTAACTTAAAGGATGTTATAAATAAATATCTTTTAAGTCCTAAGTAGTATTGATGAAATAAAATATAATTTCTGTAATAAAGTGTACATTTTAAAAAAACTATAAATTGAAAAAAAGTATGTTCCCTGTTAAATATTTTCACTATTAATTCAGTACATCATAGAAAAATTGTGTTTAAAAATACATAATTTAAAGGAGATTATGAATCAGTATCTTTTAAGTCCTAAGTAGTATTGATGAATTTATTTCGGTAATAAATTGTAAATTTTAAACACGTTATAAATCGAAAAATAAGTCCCCCGTTAAAAATTATTTCTATTAATTCAGTGCATTATAGAAAAATGTATTAAAAAAATAACTTAAAGGGCATAATAAATAAGTATCTTTTAAGTTCCAAGTAGTATTGATAAAATAAAAATTATTTCTGTAATAAATTGTTAGTTTTAAACAATCTATAAATCGAATATTATGTTCCCTATTACTATTAATTATATAATAGGAACGTATATTATATATATTATAGAAAAATTGCATATAAAAAACTTAGCTTAAAGAGCTGTTTTTTTTAATCCATAGTACTTAAAAAAAATATTTTCCCGGCTCAAAAAAGAACTAAAAAAAACATTGCGGTTCGAATACGCTAGACATTTTAGTAGAGCGTTGAAGGACTTCATCACCCACATGGTATGACTACAGAGCCGAGTTGTGTTTACGCAATGTGGGAAGTCTGAGAATTAACACATATATTGCTTCGTTACAGCAAGAAAGCTGCCATACAACTGCATTCCAACTATAAATTACGACGACACTAAAGAAAAAAAAAATGAAGGAAACTGTTAAAGCATCTTAAATCACGTTTGAATATTTATGCTTCATTTGTTTGAAATCTTAAGAAGATTCAGAAACATATTCATGTCTTTCAAATAATTTACATTTATAATTGTCTTTCAATAATTTGATTTTTTAATAATTTTTTATTATAATTGTTGATAATTCCAACTCTATTCAGCACAAATAAAAATAAGAGAGTAAAAAATAAATGAATATTTTCAGTTAAAATGTTTGAATAAAAGGATTTGTATATTTAAAGAATGATAAATAAAACTGATTTTTAAAAAATAGTTCTTAATCAAATCGTAAACAAACAATTTTCATGCAAATATTTAATAAAATTTCATTTTTTATAAAAAAAAATTCTGTGCATCATTATTTTTATGTAGAAAAAAAAATTTCATGACAGCATTTTTTAAATTACTATAAATTACAAATGAAAACAATATTATCATTGTTTGTGAGAATTATTGCGTTTTCGAAAACATCTTTTAGCACAATTTCTGAATGGATATTAATTATGAATATTCTAATATATTTACACACACAAAAAAAAAACTGGAGGTTTATTTATTTATTTATTTATTTTGTATTTTAATCTAAATGAAATCTAACTTTTAATTGAAACGATTAAAAGTCATTTTTTTAAATTATAATATATTACAAATAAAAACAATACTATGAGAGTTTGTGAGAATTATTGCGTTTTCAAAAATATCTCTTGCATGTACAAATTCTGAATGTATATAAATTAAGAATATTCTAATATATTTTGTACACCAAAAGCTGGAGGGTTTTTTTTTTATTATTTTTATTATATATATATATATATTTTTTTAACCTAAATGAAGTCTAATTTTTTAATTGAAAAGATTAAAGGTCAGATTTCATTTTAAGAAAGTAAAAATATCTAAATCTACATGATATATACAAAATGTTTTCTTTGTTAAATGAAATTTAATTTTTTTGGCAAGTTATCAAATTCGTAAAAAATGTAATTCTTTTTGAAAACCATATAAAATAATTCGTTATTTTGATAATATTGTTCTGTTATTGAAGAATAAATATGGATGTCAATATTTATTTTATGGATATTTTTGTATAAAGGTAGAATTGTTTGTAACTATTATATAATTCTGTTAATAGTTTGTAACTATTATATAATTATATAGTGGTATATTTTATGTGTGTCCATTGGAAGGGTGTATTTGATGGTCACTAGCCCTTACAGGATGCGAATCTGATCTGTACAAAGTATGTGCTTCCTAAGGAAATAGGTCTTTTACCGCAGCTACAATTGAAAGTGATATTTTTGAGCGGTGTTTTAATTGGCGGAGCCATGCGAAACTTCAAAGTGCCAGATTATCAAGAGCGAAAGTTTGGCAAGACAGCTGAGACTTGTGAAGCTATCACTTTTAATCGTAGCTACGGCGGAAGACCTATTTTCGCTGGAAGCTGGACATTCTTTTTGCACAGATTGGATTCCACCCGGTAAGGACTAGTGACCATCAAATATACTCTTCCAATGGACACACATAAAATATACCACCACAACACGTGAATTATATAATAATTACAAACAATTTTACCTTAATACAAAAAATTATTCATAAATACATATTTGCACGACAGTTCATTAGCACTAATTCTGATTTTATTTATTTTATAAAAAATAATTATGTAAAAGGATTTTTTTAATTTGATAATATTAATAAAAATATAAGTACATAGACAAGCTCATATAATTTCCTTTCCTTAAAAATACAACAACCAATTATTACAAATACATTAAAATACATAAAATGAAATTACGAACAAGAGTTTTACAGAACCAATTTTATTTCCCCACAAGCAAATTTTTTTATTTAGTTCATAATTTTTTAATAAAAACTAAATAAATACTTTTTCTAGGTAAATCACTATGAGTCACATTTACCCTCCCTCACCGAAGAGGCCGTCATCGGCAATTAATGATGAATCTTCCATAGATGACTATGAAGAAGCCTTTCTTGACATCGGTGATGATGATGTGGAATATCCACACCACCTACAAATTGACCACTATAACAGCAATGAACCGTGCACATCTTCTGTGACCACTGCAGATTGGGAAGAAGCAGAATCATTCATGGCCAACAATGAAAATTTCCCAATCAGTACTCCAGCAAGCAGCTCTGGAACTTCTCTACCAGGTGAACTGTACAGCCAAGAACTATCACCAAATATGAACATGGCAAATGAGCAAGCATTCCCATTCAGCATTCCTGAAGATCCAGACCAGTCGTTGTCTTCAATCAGCGATGTCTTGCAAGTTGAGAAAGACTTCATGGACTTTGTGAGGTCTTTTCCTCATAATGTAACTGGTATACCAGCAGAAATTCAACCTCCTGTAAACAGCTCGGCGAAGAAATCACAGAGCGATTCTAACGCAAAAGTTGGACTTGATCACTTGGACAATCTGTGCAAGCTAATGGAACAGCTCAGTGACTTGAAAGAAACTAATGTGAAGTTGAGAAGACGTATTCAGTATCTGGAAGACATCAAAACTTTGCAAGAGATCCACAAGGAAATGACTGATGAGAGGAAACTATGCAGTTCTGGACTCAGCGAAGATGAGATTCAGCATCTGAAGAATAAATCTCACGAATCTGAAGAAAGTGAGCCATCCAAAGATAGCAATGAAGGCAATGAGGAAGATACCCTTGAAGTGCCATCTCCAGAACACC
Organism: Caerostris extrusa; assembly: GCA_021605095.1. Taxonomy (NCBI): domain Eukaryota; kingdom Metazoa; phylum Arthropoda; class Arachnida; order Araneae; family Araneidae; genus Caerostris; species Caerostris extrusa. The sequence goes on from BPLR01018932.1 coordinate 9,813, forward strand.
TACTTGGATTGTATCGTAGCAAAACAGCAAATCAAATTGATGAGTACAAATGTGAACGTGGACACAAGAGCAGAAGTACAGTGGTGAACAAAGAAAGAAGAGAGAAGCAAGTCTGTTGGTCATCCGAGTCACGCTAAGAGCAAGAAACGTCCATCACGTTGGTCAAAGGTAAAAGAAGTGCTGGGCATTGAAAAGAACGATGAACTCTCAGCCACTGGATCAGACGGAAACACAGCAGCAGAGCCCGTGGAAGAAGAAGTTGACAAAGACAAAGAGAAACAAAATCGCAAACTAAGCGAGCATTCCAAAGCCTATAAGCTCTCAGGTTCAAAATCACATTCAAGTGTCTTGTCATCCAAAAGCTTCTCAGAGGCAGAACGTCAAAACAGTTCAACTGTACTTCCAGGTCTGTTATTTTAATCATTTACTTATTCCTTTATTCTCCTTATGGTTCGGAATCCACTTTTTAAAATGTAGGTGCCAGTCTAATATGACTATAGAGTACTGAGCATAGGAATGACAACCCTACCAAGTAAAAAGAAAGCATCTCCGTTTTCGGAATGCAGTCTGATGGCCAATTAGCTATTGCTCTGGCCATTGGTACCACAGATTTCAGGTTTAAATCCTGGTGGTGAGATGGAAGTTTGTTAATGATTCGGAATCCCCGTTTAACTGTAGGTTCCGGTTTAATTATCTTAAAGTGTGCACAAACTGACCGTAGAGTGACAAACCAAAACTGTTTCGGAATTTGCCAGCAGGCAGACTGGAATGGTCCAACATGAACTGTAGTGCCGGTGAATTAGTTAGTTAGTTATTCTCCTTGAATATGGACTTCGAAGAAATCTTGAATTGAATTTATTTCTAGAAAACTGTTAGCTAATATAAAGTTATAATGAAAGTTATGCTATTAGTTATAATGAAATAATTTCTGTATTTATTAATTGCATTTCTTAATTCATATACTTCTTAATTTTTTTACCTTTACATAAAGATAAGTTATAATAAGAAAGCTATCCAGAGGGCCTTAATGGCCGAGTGTGTAGCCCTTGGTGCCAGAGGTTTCGAGATCGAGTCTCGGCGATGCCAAGGATGTTTGTAGTGGTTCGAAATCCCTTTAAAACGGGTCCTGGTCTAACATGGTAGTACGGAGTTATCTTGAGATTTAGTTAGTCTTCAGCTCTCGTGGTTCCTCGCTAAACTGAAGCCGAATAATATCCATAGCCATGAACTTATTGCCTGGTGTAGGACCTTGTAACTGCACCAGGGGGATTAATAACAACAGCGCTAACTAGAATTGTTATGCAGCGGCAATATCAGCATCTTTAATACATTTTTTATAATATGAATTGTCTGAAAAACTGTATACGAATCGTTATTATAGTTGTGTTTTTGCCATTGTGGTTAAATAAATATATTTTTCTCGGAAAATAACACAAAAATTAATGAGTAATGCCTTTTCTAACACTAACAAAGATGTGAGGTTAAGAAACCACAATACACACAAATCGAAAGTGACAAAAACCAAAACGGCTTTAGCTTTCCAAACATTGTTGGTTGACACATAATCTGTTAATGGAAAGACTTTTATTTTTGTTTCTCTTCTTCAATCCGAGCGATATTTATTAACTAACAAACGTATTCATGAACTGCGAATGACAAAACACTCGTCGCACTTCATCTTAGTCACTGACCTTTTTTCTTTCCCCCCTTTTTTTCTTTCTGCTCGGTTTTTTTTTTTGTCTTCTATGTAAGCACGACGCTTGCCAAAAAATTCGACATCGCCGGGCTTCTTCAACAACCGAGACACTGTAAGCAAAATGCGAGTGGGTGAAACAAATTACCTGATCTCGCGAGCGATATTGCACGTCAGAGGCTTCTTAATATCTTTTTTCTATCTATCTGTCTTACCTTGCAGCTTTCTTTCTTTTTGCATTGACCTACTAACAGAAGCAATTCAAAATGGTAAAATAAAGGAAAAAAATGTGTTATGTTTTTACCTTCGCAGGGGTATTTACCATTAATGTTGTAATTAAGATAGTAATCTGTGGCTAAAATTAAAGATACTCTTTTAAAAATATTGTATAGTCTAAACATAAATTGTAAATGGACACCTGTTTGATGTGATAATAATTTAACAACTTCTGTCTGCTTTAAAACTACGCATTAACTAAAATTCAGTTTAAGCAGAAGTTAGCAATTCAGAAACTAATTCAGTAGATAGCAATTAGTTTCAGCCACAGAAATTAGCATTTCAAATGATAGCAATTCAAAACTTTTAAGCAGCTTTTCAATTAAGAAATATTAGCAGATTTGTAAACCTAGTTGAAGAAATTGTATACTCTTATAATCTAAATAATGATTGAAAAAAAAATTCTTAAAAAAAAAAAAATCTCAGCAGTAAATTATAGTTATTTAATCTATTTCATGTATAAAATACTTTGACAATTGGAAAAATTTTCTCGATGTGCAATTTTAACTTAGATAGTTATGTGGTTTATTTTCATAATTTTTTAAGATTTTTGGCCATATATTCGTATGACAAAAAAATTTTAATATAAAAAGAATTTCTCACGTTAAATGAGTGGGTTTGGTTTGTCGCTCTACCTTCATATTGTGCACACTTTAGGCTACTTAGACCAGGATCTATAATTGAACGTGGACTCCGATGCAATGTTGCAATCACTGCTTTCAGAAATCAGAAAACTCGGTGTACTGTGCCGAAACTCGATACGCAATGTACTGGACCGCATATTAAATTATATATCTGATTATTAGATTTATACCCACTATAGACATTTTAGAGTGGAAACTTGAAACATAGAGATATTATTATTGTGTTTACTATTATTCTCACACGTAAACATAAATAATACAATAATAGTGATACTAAAGCCGCATTGTAAAGAAATATATAACACTAAAAATGAAATAAAAATAAACGAAATAAAAAAATGAAATCATTAAAAAATATTTATTCTACTAGTGCGATATTTGTTTCTCTACCATTTCACTTAGCTTTTGAAAATCGCCCTCAATTTGAGTATTTGCACATCGTCATGGGTGTTGCAGGATAGCGTCCGTTATGTTGGACGTGTTTGGTGTTTGGTCAATTTGTCAACTGTAAACTCATAAATAAAACAGGCAATATCTATCGTATATTCGCAAGCATATTATTTTAAAATCAAAGTTAATTTTTTTCTCATAACTTCGACAGTTAATTTTTGAATATATCGATGTACAAATAATGTATTTTTTAATACATTGCTTTTCACTACTTTGGTCATTATAAAATAAATGTATTTGGTAAAACTCACGGGCCAGAAAAATGTTGAAGACGGGCCGTGGCTTGACCACTCCTGATTTAGATAGTGAAATTATTTTCAAAAAATATGTAATTCTTTTACTTGTGAAACGTACAAGATATATTAATACAGAATCATAAAGAATAGTTGTGTTTAAATCAAACAACTTCCATTGTATACAGAAGAAAAATATCTAGTTTTATGGAAACATTTTCTTTCAAAAATTAGCCAATAACTATTAAAGTAACACAATAATTTTTGATTAATCATATCATAGTCAGTTCAAACTATTGAAATTGAGATTGTATATTAATAGACTATCATGACTGAAAATTATTTTATACTGTTGAATTATTCCAAAAAAATATAATATGTTTAATATGTAAAATAAGTCGATGAATTATAACAAACTATATTTCTATGCATTCAAATTTTACAAATAAAAAAAAAGGAAAGAAAATTGAAAAAAAAATTCATTTTCAATTATTATTTACTTCAGTCAAACTTTTAACTGGGCAAAATTGCTTTGCTTTCATTTTATTGAGCTAATATAAAACTAACTACCTATTCCCCGGTACTACAGCCCATGTAGGCCATGACCGCTTGCGTACAAGGCGATTATCAATCCTATAGTTTTATTAGACTGGGACCTACACTTTTTAAACTGGATTCCGAACCACTAATAAACATCAATGCTACCACCAAGACTCTAACTCAAAACCTGTGGCAACGAGTGCCAGAGCTCTAGTCTTTCAACCATCAGGCCCCGAACTAATCATCATCATCATTGGCGCAACAGCCTCAAAGTGGGCCAACGCCATCCACCTATTGACAGATTTCGAGACAGATGTTTTCTTTGTTACAGGGTAGGGTTGTCAGTCCTATGCCCAACGCTCTATAGTCATATTAGACCAGGGCCTACGTTTTAAATTGGATTACAAACCACTAACAAACATCCATGGTACTGCCAGGGAATCTATCCCGAAACCTGTGGCGTTGGGTACCAGAGCGCTAGTCACTCAACCATCAGGTCCTAAATAAATATAAAAGAAAAAAAATAACTTCAGTATTTTTTTTTTCATCTTAATTAAATGGGATTTTTTTCCCAAAAATTAGCAAATAACTATGAAAACGAAAGCTGTTTTTTGAATATAAATTTAAATATTTCATATTTAATAAGTTATGGATACACATTTTACAACATACAATATTTTTACATAAGTTATGAATACAGTTGTGAATACAAAACGTTTTTATCAATTATACTACAAAAGTTTTGAATTATATATAATCATTTATGTTTCTCTTAAATCATTTTTATCTCAACATTTAATTCGACCTCTAAGATTCTACAACTTTTTTAAATCGCTGGAGTCCTTTACCCCTTGAAAGCAAGAAAAAAAGAAAAAAAAATCTCCTAACATTTATATATATATGCACTCCTTTGACTTCCAAATCGCTCAGCAGCAGTTCAAATTCATCACGAAACCCCGCCAATCTTGGCTGCATTTCAGAATGGCGAATGTATTCCCACTTACTAGAAATAACAGCAACTAATGGCTCGGTCTGCCTACTTGATTTGTTGTGTTTTCTGCAAATTTATGGCTCTAAACGCCAGACATAGTCGCAGGAGAATATAATTTCATCCGCAGAAGTAAGGTAAAAGGGGTTGAAAAGGTAATTAAAAAGCATTCCAAAAAAGAACGTTGGAACGCTTGAACGTGACGGACGGGTGGAATGTGCGGAGATCAAAGATTTTAGTGGCTCCATCAACGATATTTTTACCTTTAATGTTTTCCCGAGATGTTTTTGAAACAGTACCACTGGTGCAAGGTGAGGTATAAATAGACGGCAAAGGGTTTACTTTCATCACCTGAGAGACACTTTTTAAACAGCTTCACACCTGCAGATATGGAAAGACAGATTGGCTGCGCGTGCTATTGGCGAAATGGGCACAAGTTCAACTTGCTGAACAACGTACGAAATTGTTTGAAAACAACACTATAACCTTCCTTTCGAGAAGTTAAGCTGAATTTTTAATGAGGCTTGTAAATTCTTGGGCTTGAGAGCAACAAATTTTATTGCTCTTAAAAGCATACGTTGCATTTTTTTTGCGAACTTTAAACATTAAATAGATTTTTTTTTTTTTTTTTTTTTGTATCACTTCTATTTCGCCAAGTATTCTAATGAAGAAGCCTAAAAAAATAATGAGGTTAATAAAATTGCAGAAATAAACAATTCATTAAAAAAATCTGTTATTGCGAAAAAAAAAACCAGAAAAATCTTAAATGTTTTTAAGTGTTTAAACAATATAATTGGCAAGATAGTTTTAATGGTAATTATTACAATGAAGATTTTTATTGCTTCTTGAAAGAACAGTCTTAAAGCTAAATTGAATCACAAATTTGAAAAAGGGTTCATCTCATAGTTATTTTAAAAAAGACTTTATTCCCAAAATTTTTTTCATATAACGTTTATATCAATATTGAATAGGCCATGAAGAACTCAATTTCCATGCATGATTTGCATGTTGCAAATACTGGATAGCACAAAATCACATAGCATCGCATGTATCCCTACAGCGAAATGTTCTATCTGATGTGGTGTGGATGGAAAATAGCGCACTCCCACATGTATGTCAAACGCTTCTTAACATAACAGTTTGTGACAAAGTTATCTCCCACCATTTCAAGTTTCCGTGGACACCAATATCCCCCGGTCTGGATTTCTGCCCGATGGGGATACCTGAAATCTAAATTGTAGATATCTAATCTGCAAACTGCAACTGATTTGGAAGATGACATCACACGTCAGGTTCAACAAATTTCTCTTGATATGGTATGTGCTTCGGTGCTATCCACCATATGCCGCATGCAAAATGCAATCGAGTGTGAAGGAGGTCACAATGGAAATTTGTGAAATACATTATTATGTTTTACTTTCTGTTGCTTCTGTGCAATTATTAGTAGTTTTCAATTTTCTTATTAGTCTGCCTGGGGTGATTTTCGTGCTGCAGGTATCGTTCCAACGCTATTTACAATTTTTCACAATGGAAATGACATTTCAATAAAAATTTAGGTGTCGCCATTTGAAATTTTCGAAATCATGTTATTGTAACCGTAGCTATTAGAGTTTAACTGTAGTTTTTTATATGATTCGTGGGGGCATATCACAAAATAACTTAAACTAAAATTTCATTCAGATTCTGTGATTGGTATGACGTCTAGGGACTCATATATAGAGAAAGTTTTCTTATAATCACCCTATATATTCTAACGTCACAGACGTCATAACGTGGCCAAGACAAAACCATTGTTGGTAAGACGCTATGGGAACAAAATTAATAAAATGGATTAGGTTTCTTGTCACACGGGCTTATTTTGCTACCTTCAATGATAAGCAAACCGGTCTTGCCACTCAAACAAAACGTTTAAGATGTGCATAACCTTCAGCTTTATTTAAATTTTTTCATTAAAATTTAGAATAATTTTTTACATTATCATTCATTGGTTACCGCAAAATGGGACATATAAATGAGTTATGCGTACAATTGAGCAACAGAGGATAAAAGTTGGAAAATCATGCAGCGACTAACTCATTATTTGAATAATAATATTCGGTTAGCTCAATGTTGAAGGTAACAAAACAAGCTCGTGGGATAAGGCCTTAAGTGCCAGTATTTTTAAAAATGAAAATATAATAAAATGATTTGTTGTAATAATTCTTTTATAATGCTGTCTCCCCGAGAAAATAATTTCTATGTGTTATACGATAGTAACACGATAGTTAGCAGTTTAAGATTAAATAATTGGGTTCTTACTTCAAATTGTTTAAAAGAAATTCAGTTTCCGTGACTTCTGAAAATTGTCAAAAACCCGAGATGAGAAACTTTTTATTTGAAATTCGTGATTCAATTAATTTTTATACGTAATTGAAATTCAGATTATCATTTAAAACAAAAGGTTCTCAAAGTTTTGTTATTTATTTTATTTTTTTTTTATTTATTTTTTTTTTTTTTTACATTTATTTTCTTGTAGTGAAGAAATCTGGTACACTGGATTCAAAAACTGCTCAAGCAGCTATGGAAAGCTTCGAAAAAGAAGAAATGGGTAAATAAAACATAAAAAGTTACAAATAGAATAAATATATAAACATATATAAACATAAAATAACTTTCCCTGTTTGGAAACATCTGTAACTAACACTAATTAAAACAGAATGAACTCAAATTTCATATACAGGCTATTGGAAGACATAAGATGATGATTTCTGTAAAAAAAAAAAAATACGAGAAGTCGCCGATAGGGAAGATTTTGGTCCTGTTGTTACGCACTATGAAATTTCCACAATTTTGGTAGCTTTGTCAAATTTCCTAGTTCATACGTGATTTTGGACTGTTGAAAAAAAAAAGTCAATAATTATAATGAATGCACAGAAAATGCATTATGTCAAGTTTCATTATAATATTCAAATAATAAAAACATTCACATGCAGAAATAAATGACAGCAATATGAAAGTCAGGAAAAATAGTCGTTTATTAATCTACATTAGGATCCCCAAGGCCACATGCAATATTTTCAGTGTTCTGACCTTACCTGTATGCAGGATATTGCATCGGTGTATGACGTTCTCTAACTTGGATGTTAATAACAGCTCGTCTTGTGTCCTTTTTCAAGGAACTCAGGTTTGTAAAACCACCAGCATACACAACAGATTTAAGATACCCCCACAGCCAAAAGTCACGTGGACTGATGTCTGGGGAACTGGTTGGCCATTCCGTGGGAAAACATTGGCTTATAACTTTTCCATTACCAAAATAAAGTAGTAAAAGTTTCTGTACTGAACGAAGAATATGTGGTCGGGCTCCATCTTGTTCTAAAGTTGTCTTATCCAAGCACTATCTTTGCTGCAATTCAGGAATGGCAAAAATTCCCAGCAGTTGCAGATATTTCTCATTAGTAACAGGTCAGGTAATTGGACCTGCTGTCACGTACACTTTAGAAAAAATCTACCTAGATTGTGCGAACTTCAAAGTCTTTACGTGTCAGCAGTGACAAAATCTCCTCTTATGGTAACTTTTGGAAGTTTTTTCTAAACTCTCTTTCCCACGTATTCCACGGTCTGTATATTAAGCTCGGCTATAATTTCATTCTTGTTCATTAGTTTTAGCTGCAAATGCCTCCAAATTAGAAAAGTTATTTTACGGTCACCCTGTATATTTTATAAGATACATTATAATAAGTTATAAGAATATTTAATTAAGTGGAAAATTATATTTATCTAAACTTATATAATGTATTTTAATATTAAAATATTTTTTGGCTTGTATTTACAAAAATTTATTTTGTTTTGTTATAAAATATTATTTTAAATAACGATTTAATTAAATTGTGCCTTTTTATTGTTAGTACATCATTTAAATCCTAACATCAGCTTAATGATGTGTGAAATGTTTCCTACAAAATTAAGCCTTAAATTTTAATTGCATATGTACCTAAAGCCATTTTTTTCAGTTAAAAAAAAACTCAAACTAAATTAATAAACTAGAACCCAAAAATATTGAAGATTAATTTTGTATTTTTCATGCAGCTAAGAAATCTCCGAAAACCCCTTGGGGTAAGATGAAGACCATGATCCAGATCCGAAGAGACAACCGCGCCCAGAAGAGCGAGAGCAGCAGTAGCTCGCCAAGAGACGTCAAGCCCAACAAGTCGCCAATTTTAAAAGGTGAAGCAGCCAACGGCCACTCTCCAAACAGAAGGAATCAAAGGAACAATCATAGATCGCCATATTCGGAAGGAGGTATGACATAATTAATTTATTGTAGGAAAAAGAACATTTTCCACTAATCCTTTTGTTTTTCTTTGTAATTTCAAATTCTATTGGATTTATCTTAAATATTTCATATTTGTTGTTTCGAAATTCAATTTATTGTTTTTTTCTTTTCTCTTTTATGTTTTTTTTTCTGCCTATAATCCCTGAATTATACGTTTAAAAATCCAAAATTTCTGGGTGCTGCATAAAATATGTGGAATATTTTATTTCAGAAGTTTCCTATAAATCAATTCCATAAAATCAAGCACTAAAAGTGCTTTTCGCCAGAGAAAAATTGACAAAACTTTGCGTAAAAGAAAAACTATAGCGTTGTTTGTTGCAGCAACTCTGGATTGTAACTGGGTGTGATTTGGTTGAGACTTAAGACAAAGTTTGAGAACTCACTGCTTTATTTACACACACACACACAAACACCACACACACAAACACCACACACACAAACACCACACACAAACAATTAAAGACATACAATATTTGACACCAGTGGTAGATTATCAGTACCTTAACAAAAAGTAACAATCAACCACTTACTTTAAAATTTAACATTAATTTCAAATTAATAAATTTTAATTATTTATTTTACAAATGCCGAACTTTGGTGCCCTAAGCCATTAATTACTACTATTACACCACACTACATCACTGTGCCTAGAGCTGAGTTGCCCTCATATAGTTTGCGACTGATGTAGATGAGAAATCTGATTGGGTTCTGTGACGCTCTACAGTCATATGAGACCAGGACCTACGGTTTACAGAGGATTCCGATTAGAGAAACAAATATCACACTCGTAAAATAAATATTTTTTAATGATTTCATTTTTTTTATTTCATTTTATTTATATATTTATATATTTATTTCATTTTTTAGTATTATATATTTATTTCATTTTTAGTATTATATATTTTTTTACTTTAGCATCATTATTATTATATTATCTATGCTTACATGTAAGAATAATAGTAAACACAATAATAATAATTGTGTTTCCATTTTCACTCCCAAATAATGTTTATAATGAGATTAAATCTAATAGGGGGATATATAATTTTATATGCGGGCCGCGGAGTTAGGATGCATTTCCGAAGTAGCCCGCAAGATCATCTGGGTTGCCCCCTCCCCCCCCTGTCTTAGAGAATGAAATAAAAACCATAAATTTATAAATTCTTTCTGTTTGCATTATGAAAGCAACTTTTGACAATGCTCCAGATTGAAGTTATATATAGAATTTCTTTTTAGGCATTGATATATCGTCTGGAAATGGCAATTTTCACAACAGCGAGAAAAATTTGCAACGTCTGGATGTTGGATATTCAAACGAGCATAGATATCGCCAGAAGTCTCCCCACAAATACAGTTCGCGGAAGTCTTCAGTGCCTCAGTTGGATTCCGAGGCTAAAACAATGTATGAAAAAGTTCGCCAAAAAACCGCCAACGAGAACTTGATTGTTACATGGATGTTCGGGATGCTGGCATTCCAAAAGAGGTGACTTCATTTTGATATTTTCATAACGAGAAAAAAAATTACCTAAAATTTATACTTTCAAAAAATATCCTTTTTTTTTTTGTAGAGTATTTTTAAATTTTTTTTAATATTTAAAATTTTTGAACATTTTATAGTGTCCTACAGTTTAATTAAAATTATGAAAAAAAACAAGAATGTTTTAAGACTTGAATCCAATCGAGTGTGTTTAGAATGTTGTACAAAGACGCATTGTTGTCCTTAACATGCTCTCAGCAATCCTTAGGGATCTTCTGACAGCCTTGAAACAGTAATGAGTTAATAAACACCATTATTTATGAGCATGGAACATCGCTGTTTGTTCAGCTGACTACACTTGAACCAGAATAAAATGCTTTTTAATATTTCTATTTAGTGTTTTTTCAAACCAGTAAATATGACGTTTTTCTTTTGCGCCTAATTTGTGAAGCATTGTTTCTTACCAAATTTCATAATATATAATAAATAGAAATCTGACAAATACAATATTTTCTTTTTAATTTTAGGAGATATTAATAATATTTATCTCTCCTAAATTCTTTAATGTTCAGTATTCAAAATATAATTAGATCTCAAAATTACTAAATGCCTCCATATGTTGAAAGTAACCAAGCACTAAATTGCGGGATTATTTAATTTATTTAATTAAAATATTTTTAAAAAAAGATCAATTTCCATTTTCATAAAGTAAAATATATCAGTTAATAACATCTATAAAAGTGTATTTATTTTTTTTTAAAAAATATTAAATAAGTTGCAATATCTTTTTTTCTAATATGATTTGGCATAATATATATATCAATATAAACCTGTGATAAAAAAAAATTATGACTTCTATTTACTTTGAAGAAACGAAAGTGACTTTTTGTCTCCGATACAGTTATATAATTATCTATATAAATTTTATTGTATATATATAACTTAATTACAATTTAATGCATACAGAATTGCAAAAGGAAAAAACCAAACCCCGTCCACCACCTTTGAAGTACACCGATGATGGTATATTGACTCCTCACATTGATAATGAGCTGGAAGATGTCAACAAGAGCCCCGCCATGTCCCCTTCTATCCAAAGGAAATGCGTCTGGACCAAGGTCAAAGATGTCCTGAAGGGCAACAAGAGAGAAGAGGACAGCCACTTCTCCCTGTCAGCACCCTCGAGTCCAGCTTCGGCAGCGGAAGCCCTCACCTTCGATTTTGACTTGACTAGGATGGAAACAGGTTGAACCATACTTATATAGATAAGACATTTTTAATTTTATTGTTGGGGAACTATTAAGTATGTCGCCCAAGGGTCGGGATGTATGTCGTCCAGTATGTATGTCCGGATGTATGTCGTCTTATGAGAAGATTGTTGGGCGTATGAGTTGCTCACTTATATATATATACGGCATTTTTAAACTAATTGTTGGGGAACTATTTGTCATAAAAAGATTGTTAGGCGTATGAGTTGCTCACTTATACAGACACGACATTCTTAATCTAAATGTTTAGGGAACCACTCCATCAAAAGCTTGTTGGAAGCATGAATTGCTCACTTATATAGATAAAAAAATCTTAACCCTAAATGTTGGGGAACTACTTTCATAAGAAGATTGTTGGGCGTATGAGTTGCACTATTATATAGATACAACATTCTTAATATAATTGTTGGGGAGCTACTTTCATAAGAAGATTGCTACTACCTTGCAAGTTGCTTATCTTTCTGATTATAATACTATGTCACAAGACAAATTAATAAAGTGAGTTTTTCAAGCATAGGGCAATTTATTCGTAAGTTAAATTTAAAATTTTTTGAGATTCCTGTTTGCATTTGAATTAGCTAAAAAAATGTATTAAAAATCAAATAATTTATGAAGATAATGTGCATTACTGAATTCGTAAATATGAAAAGACAATTATATCAAACTGAAATTACACTCATGTCCATAAATTAAGGATAATTCAGAATCACACAGAATTTGAGCTCTAAAATAAAAATTTCACCTGTAGAATTATCACACACATCTTGAAGAAGAATATGCAAATTACAGAAAACCACCAGATGGCGCGGATAGTACGTCACAATGACGAGAGTGTAAGAGAGGAGTATATAAGGAATGGTGGCAAGGAAGTAAAATTGTTCACAAGCGCTTTAAAAAGCCTTTCAGTGCAATAACCGCATAGTTATGGCACAAAGGAAGCATTTGGATGATTTTTTACGTGGTAGAATTATCGGATGACTGGAATGTGGACGTGTGGAAGTATTCGAGGAACTTGGAATCGCCCACAGTGTCATCTCCAGGCTTTGGCAACGATTCCAAGATGATGGTAATGTGAGTAAATGTTACAGCACAGGTCGCCCCCGAGTTACAACGCCGAATGAGGACCAGTATTTAGCAGTTACTGCCAAAAGAAACAGACGGAGCACAGCATCAGACCTGTCTCGTCAGCTTTCTTCAGCTATCGGTACGACAGTTTCAAGGTAGACCGTGTACAGACGCTTAGGGCACATTGGTCTATATGCTCGTAGGCCTGTCAGATGTGTTCCACTTATCATTTCACTGTCGCCTGCGATTAACCTGGAGTAGAGAGCATGCATTGTGGACACCGCAACAGTGGTCTGGTGTGATGTTTTCCGACGAGTCCAGGTTTAGTTTGCAGTCTGATTCTCGCCGGACTTTCATATGGAGAGCGCCAGGTACCCGTTACCACCAAGAGAACACCATTGAACGACATCGTTGCGGTGGTGCAGGATGGCTCGTTTGGGGAGGAATTATTCTTGGTTCCAGAACTGACCTGCATGTTCAGAGTGTAACGATGACAGGCCACATCTATCGGGATGTCATTCTGGAACAACATGTACGTTTGTTTCGGGGCGCCATGGGTGCTGAATTTCTGTTTATGGATGACAACACCCGTCCTCACCGTGCAAACATTGTCGACGAATGCCTTCAATTGGACAATATTACCTTGTATGGATTGGTCAGCATACTCACCGGACTTGAATCAATAGACCATGTGTGGGATATGCTTGGCCGACGAATTGCAGCCCGTCAACCCCCTCCCACCTGTCAACCGGAACTTCGGAGGGCATTGCTTGATGAGTGGTGTAATATTCCCAAGATCAGATTGATAATTTGATACTCAGCATGCCTAGGCGTTGTAAGGCCTGTATTGCATCGTCCGGGAGACATACTCCATATTAACCATCATACTAACCATGTTATACTGTTTTTGTAAATAGGTTCTTTTTTAAATTTGCTCCAGGAGTAAAAATCGCAATTTTATTAATTATGTCAAACATATAGCATCTTTTTTTGCTCTTTACCTTTTGTTTGATAAATAGACTTTACAAATAAGTCAAATTTGTTTTGCTTCTGTCTCTTTCTTTGCCTGAACTGCATTATCCTTAATTTATGGACATGAGTGTAGTATTACTTCCTTTTTTTTTCATAATTGAATTTATATTACTTTTAAATATTTTGTTCACATTAGCAACCTGAAGTTCACTTTTTACAGAGTAGAATGGGTCGTTTATTTCAACCATTAAAATGGATTATAGCAACTTAGACTGTAGATTGTAGTATTGATTTGCAATCTACTATCAATTATTTATCAATTTATTTCATACATCTTTATGGAAGAATAAATCGGCAAAGTTAATTATATCTCCACTTTTATTTTGATTAATTATGTTAGCAAGCTGAAATTCACTTTTTACTGAGTAGAATGGGGCATTTATTTCAACTATTAAAATGGATTGTAACAACTAAACAAACACTTTTATTTCTTGTAAAAAAAAGGATTTCAAAGATATAACTTTCTGATATCCTGTAAGATATAAAATAGATAGATAAAAAAATGAAGAAAAAATTTAAAAATATAATTAATACATACATAACTATTATATGTTAAATACGTACAAAATAATTGGTAAAAAAAGGCAGAGATAGAATTTTAAAATAAATGTTTCAAATGCATTAAATTCACTTACAATCAAAAAAAAATTTTTTAAATAATTTTGTATGGCAATATATTAATTATATTTTTAATTTTTCCTTCATTTTTTTTATCTATCTATTTTTATATCTTGCTTCTAAAATTTTAATAACATAACCCTATCAACACTCTTCAAGTTTCTCATCACGATTCTAAACCGAAACATACGCTTGAGTAATAATTTAAAAATAATAAAAAATTGTCGTGTAGATATGGGTGTCAATATGTATTATAAATATTTTTGTATTGTGGTAAAATTGTTTGCGATTTTTATATAATTCGTGTGTTGTGGTGGTATATTTTATGTGTGACCCTCGATGATCCTATATGTCTCATATTTTTCTTTTTATGTTTTCAATTCCACGCCCCTTCATTCTTTATTCGCCGGATATTCCTCATAAAATCCGCCCCTATACCTGTAGCCTTTTTATCAGTGGGGGTGAATGCCGACACTTAATCCGGTCGAAGAGGCTGCAAGTCCTTTTTGTACATTTTCCCCAAAACATATGCTTGTCATCTTATCCGCCACCAATGCAATCTGTCAATAAGTCATAACCATCCATAAGTAAGCTAGCACAGATAACTTCACAAGTCTTAACTGTCTTACCAAACTTTTTGCTGTTAACCATCTGGCGCTTTGAAATTTCGAATGGTCCCGCCAATTAAAACACCGCACAAAGGTATCTGCAACTACTACTACGCCATACCACATCACTGTGCCTTGAGCTGAGTTGCCCCTTTACAGTTTGGGAATGATGTGAGGGAGAAGAAGTCTGATTGGGCTCTGTACGGTCATATGAGACCGGGACCTACGGCTTAAAGTGGATTCCGGACCACTACAAGCAGCCATGGCACTGCCGAGTTCGGACCCGAAACCTGTGGTACCGAGCGCCAGAGCGCTAGCCACTCGGCCATCTGGCCACGCACAAAGGTATCACTTTCAATCGTAACTGCGGCAAAAGACCTATTTCCTTCGTAAGCTGGACATTCTTTGCACAGATTGGATTCGCTTTCGGTAAGGGCCATCAAATACACTCGGGCACATAAAATATACCCTCACACCCATGAATTATATAAAAATTGCGAGCCATTTTTTGTCGTGTAGATATGGGTGTCAATATGTAGTATAAATAATTTTTGCATTAAGGTGAAATGGTTTGCATTTTTATATAATACAAAAATTATTTATTATACATATTGACACCCATATCTACATGACAACATCTTTAGACAAATTCCTTCATCTTCTTTAGCTAAACACGAAGAACCCTTCAACTCATCTTACCAGGCACCTCGTTTTTCTGATGGCAGTGCAAACGAGATTCTTCTGCCCAATTCCAGTCCATCTGCCACCGTAACTGAACTGTTGCGAGAACTGCAGCAAAACTTGAGCGACGACTTCAACAAGAAGCTGGAGGAATGGCAGAGGTGTCGAACGGGAGGGCATCCAGAAGAGTCCCTGTGCTGAAGTCGAGAGGAAGGACTCCTTCGGCAGAATGAGAAAGATCAGTAAACCGGAAAAGAAGCTGTCAACCAGTGAAAAGCTATCCAAAAGTAGCCATCACATGCCGAAGAAGGTAATTCTAAACGAAGTTTTTTATTATGTGTTGTGTGCAAGTTATGCAGCTGGGCTGGCATAACTGGGTGATTGATTGAGACACAGGTTTGATAACTCACAGCTTTATTGACACACGCACAAAAACATCACACGCATAAAATATTTAACACCTTTAAAGATAGATAATTATACATTCGTGGAAGGACTCCACTTTTAAGCAGAAGAAACCCGATACTCAGGTATGCCCAGGATATGTAAAATATATTTCCTCTCAGGGGTGAGAGACTATAAGGTTTTAAAACTAAACATTAAAAAACTAAACGTTTCCCAACAGAAGTGCGTGATTACGCTGTACTTCCACTCAGGGTGGGAGTCTTGAGGCCTACTGAGCATTTCTCCTAAACGCCATAGAGGGCGCTCTTGCCAGTTTGTAGAAAGAAGTACAGTTACAGATGACATTTTTAGAAAATCTAACAATGTGAACAATGGACAATGAACATTGATTGTAACATAGAAGATTGCACGCCAAACTTATTGTAGCACAAATTAAAAACTTAACAAATTGTAAAATTTAATAAACGTTTTCAATAAAATCACACAATGCGACAAATTCATTTAGTACCATGGATATATTATAAAAATTAAATCATGTATTTTAATATAATCGTTAAAGTGATCCTTTGTATGTGAGTTCATTAAAAGTTTTTAGCAAACATAACATTTATGATGATATTCTACATAATACGCTACATCATATCAAACATGAAAAGATGCCTTTGCGTCTAAGTAAAACCATCATTAACTCATTTTTTAAACTATATATCACTCACAAAAAAAAATTACTCCTATTTCAATTGTTACATTTCTATGAGTATCTTTTATATTCTAATTTATTCAATGATTTGCAGGACTTATGCTGGCTAGAAAAAGAACAACAGAAGGTAGACAGAGAAATCATACGGCTGTCGAAAGAGAAACAGAAATTCGAGAAACGCTCCTTCCGCCTGAAGCAGCTGAAGGAAGCCATGACTGACGGCGACGGCCAGAAGAAGTCCTAAAAGTCCTGGTCAAGACGTCAGCCGGAGAGTTCCGATTCAGAAGGAATCTCGGACGCCTTCACCAAGAAGCTCTACGAATGGGAAACGAAGAAGGGCGTGAATCCTGAACTGTCCACAATAGCCCTACTCGACGAGTCCTTAAAGCCGCCCATAGAGACAGTCATAACGACCGTGGGCTCCAATTCTACAAGGACGTCACCAGAACCACCAAAAGTATGCTATCAAGTATCAAGAGCAAGCTCCGAGCCTGATTTATCGACAGCCCAGAAAAAGATGCTAGTGCAAGTAATCAAGCGACAAGGTATAGCCATTGTGTACAATTTTTAAACAGTGATATAAGGAATACAGTTCTCAAATTCACCATGAGAATGAATAAATATGCATGGGCCTGAATGATCGAGTATCTAGCGCTCTGACACTGGGTGACACAGGTTTAGGGTTCGAGTACAGGCGGTGCCATTAATGTTTGTAGTGATTCAGAATCCACTTTAAGCCGTAGGTCCCGAACTCATATGACTGTAAGAGCGTTACGGAGCTAAGTCAGACTTCTACCTACAGGTGCTCCGTCACAACAGAAGCTGGCCCTTTCTCTCCTGTAGTCCACCTAATATGTTACAGTGTTGTTTCAGATGTCCCTGCAGTTGCAACAGAAATTATCAAAATGTTATTATTTTTGCAAATTACATTTGAAATCAGTGGGATTTTTAAAAGCTTCACTAGAAATTACAAATTAGCGGGTTCTTACACTGAAGAAAAGTAAATTCTTCAATAAAATAAAAGCATATAAAGTATTAAAATTATATCAAAACGATGAAATTTTGATAATTAATAAAAAATTATTATTTAAAATTTTAAAAAAAATTATATTGATTTTATAAAATATATACCTTTTCACATAAAATGGGATCTATTTTTTTTAACATTTGATTTAGATCCAAATCCGGAGACACATTACTAGCTGGAGAACTGGACGTCGTTGTCAATTTGGAGCCAGATCTCACGCTGGGCTCGCAACAAGAACATAGAGACGGAATTCACCACACGGAAGACAACTACTATTCCCTCTTGGAAGAAAACATGTTCCTCCTGGATCAGTTGAAAGACAAAGAAGAGATCTGCAACCACCTGCAAAACGAACTGGAGAGACTGGATGACAAGACCGAAAAGACCAATCGAAATCACCAAGAAGAAATTGGTACAGTAAACCAAATCATTTGAATACATAAGAATTAATTGAGATAAAATAAAATATTACATGATTTCCATAATTTTTTTTCTTCAATTTATTTTTATAACAGAAAAAAGTATCGGCAAAAAGTTATGGGAAATCCACATGTCCAGGCCTCGAGACTTGCAAGGTTCTTTGCACCTCATATCTGAACTGAAGTCAAGAATTGAGGAACTTCAGAAATGCAGTGACAAATTGAAATCTGATCGTGAAAGACTGGAGGTAAAAATTTTTTTTTTTAATTTTTTCCAACATCTATATGGATAATTGATTTTCACTTATTTATTAACATTAAAAAGGTTAGACTGGTTCCCATTTTGACTATAAGTTTCATTGTTGCCTACCTACTTAAAATTATTTTGTGGGAAACTGAGTTCTTGAACAATTTCTTCCTTCAAAAGACCACATTTCAGCCTTTTTTCTCTATCAATCTATTAAAATTTCTTTTCTATTTAAAACAACTTTAGTTAATTATGATTAACATTGAATAACAAAAAACAAAAACAAAAAAAAATAGTTCAAACTCTTAACAATAGATGTCGCTACTAAAGATAATTCAATGAAAATAATGTATGCATATCACTCCACAATGCAAAATTTAGACATAAAAATTTATTGAATCTTGTATGCATATTTTTAATAAGCAAAAATAATTACGACGCATGATGGTAATATGATTTGAAAAATGCAATATTCATGTTTTCATTTGGTGTCACATGAAGTGAATTATGTATACTTTCAACTACAGTTTAAAACTGAAATAAATTAAAGTAATTGAAAAGAGACATTATTATTACCAAGTTGGAGTTACTCATAAATAATTCGAAATATTAGTTAACATATATTAGATAATTAATTTATGTGTGCAATTACACATTAACCAATTTCAAAGGGTATAATCTGAAAAGTAAAAATTCAAAGAGCAGGAATTAAAGAATCATGAATGGCTTTTTGCAGTTAAATTAAATCAATAATTGAAAACTTTATACGTAATGAAAACGAAAAGACATGCATATGTAATACAAATACGCATGCCTCGTCATGTAAAAGAATAACATTTGTTATCATTATTATTTTATAATAATAATTTGATATTATTATAATATTTGTTATCACTATTACTTTATAATAAGAATTTATATCATTATAATATTTGTTATGATTATCATTTTATAATAATAATTTGAATCATTATTTCGAATCACTTTAGGAAAGTTTCGGTACCACAGCAGTCAACAATCCAGGCTGGCTGATGATCTGATACGCAAAGTGCGTGAAATGCAAGTGACCGGTACATCATGCGGCTTCACTCGCAGTGGTAAGCGGATTTAAAAAATTAAATGCTTTGTTTCATCTAACGAAATAATGTGAGATTTTTTGGTTCATTTACAAAAAAGTGAATTCTGTTCATCAATCTTATACTTCACTTATTGAAGTATAGCACTTATCAGACCAGAAAATTGAATCCATCTATCAAACTAAAAGTTGTTGTTGTTGCTTATCCCCTTGATTTAGAATCTAAACCAAGTCCAGTAGATCATGCTGCATCAATAGATCGTGAACTGTCCACCCCTCATTCAACAG
Organism: Caerostris extrusa; assembly: GCA_021605095.1. Lineage (NCBI taxonomy): Eukaryota > Metazoa > Arthropoda > Arachnida > Araneae > Araneidae > Caerostris > Caerostris extrusa. The sequence goes on from BPLR01018932.1 coordinate 29,862, forward strand.
TTGCCTCACAGAGGCACCAATACAATCGATGAGATGAGAAGGAGACGCGATGGCCGAACAATGACAAAGGGTATATGTCTTCTCGTCTCCATTGAAGGTCAAACTCTTAGTGTGTGGCCAGTCCTTAGTCTAGCTAAAGCCGTTTGAGCAGGTCTAGGACAGGAGCACTGCAAGGACATACCAGGATATTTAGCGGCGTACCATGCATGAATTGGTGGCGACCTCCAAGAGGAAAAGTTAAAAAGTTACATTTCAATTATAAATGCATTTCTATTTAGGAATATAAAAATGCTTTGCTGTATTAATATAGATGTTGAAGATTACTCCTGGTAACAGAAGTAATAAACATTATTAAGACAAAAAATATAGGTTTAGTTCTTGTAATAAATTCATTGTTGGTTGAGATGTTAATCCAGTCCTTTTATTTTCTTTTTACATCCGTTATTACATTTACTCGTGTTCCGTTTGTGTATACGACGAACAGCCTGCTGTGATTAGTTACCTCGCTGTCCATACCTATCCTTCCTAGAAGAATAGATTTGCCCTTTTGGGACCTAGACTTTCCGGGAGGGTTTTAGGGGGTAATTCTCTTTCATTTGGGTGCCGCATAGGGTAAAAACATCCTAAACTCCCGCTAGGCATCATGGCTATTGATGCAAGATACTTCATACGCATTATTGCAATCTGCCATCGAGTCCTCTCATTTCTGAAGTTACCTGATGGCCAATTGGCTAGAGCTCTAGCCATTGGTACCACAGGCTTTAGGTTCGATTCTAGCAGCGGCATGGATGTTTATGAGTGATTCGAAATCCACTTTAAACTGTAAGTCCCGGTCTGTTTAGTCCTCGTGTGCACAAGACCATAGTGTGCAAAAAAATGACCGTAGAGGGACAAAACAAGCCTCCTTTCAAAAAGCAGTGACTGTAACAGACACCGCCAGTGGATTCCAACTTAAGATATATTGCATGTTATATGTGCACGTTGCTATTATATCACAAGTCGAGTTTATTCATTCGTCAACGATTAGCCATATTCTGCAGAGACACACATCTACATGTTTTTATTCAAAATGAGATTTGTTGGTGTCGAATTCAACTACTTTTTACTCTTTCTTGATCCAGTGAACATGACATATATTTATGGCGAGGAATTATAATTAGCATAACCACACGATTGATCCACTGTGCCACAGATAAAAATGTGTGATGAACTGGATGTTCTGACACATTAATTCCATCATTATGTTTAAATTCACTATTAATAGTATCCTTATAAACAAGCCTATCTGAGCTCTAGCATATGGCACCTTGAGTTTGGATGGCTCATATATTTACAATCACCTATTTGCAAACTACTGCAGAAAATATGAAATTGACAAAACCTGTAGTTTCCAAAAAAATTTTTATGCTGTCACGATTTGTTATTTGTTTAATTCCAATGCATCCTTATATATTCCCAGATGCGATGATGCCAATTGCTGCTTGATAATATAGTCCCAGACATCTACCTAGGGGCCTGATGGCCGAGTGTCTCTTCCAGAAGGTTCGAATCCCGGCGGTGCCATGGATGTTCGTAGTGGTTCGGAATCTACTTTAAACTATAGCTCCCTGTTCAATATGACTGTTGGGCGTAGGGCTGACAACCCTACCCCGTAAAAAAAAAAAACATCTCTGTTTCGAAATCTGCCAGTAGGCAAACAGTCTTGGCCCACCACGGTGCTGTTGCGCCAATGAAGAAAAGAAGACATCTATCTATTATTTTTGCAGTCCATCTCTTCTATTTGATGGATTTGAAAACAACTTCATCTGCATAATATGCAAGCTATTAAATGATTTGAAACGATTTGGTTTGTCGCTCTATGGCATCTTGTGCACACGAGGGCAAAACAGGCCGGGACCTACAATTTAAAGTAGATTCCGATCCACTAACAAACATCCATGCCACCTCCAGCATAAGAGCTTGAAGCCTGGGATACCAAAGACCAGAGGGCTAGCCACTTGGTACACCAGGCCGCTAAATGTTTTGAGCGATCGGTATATATTCATAACAAAAAATACGTCAATATTAATTCACATCTATTAACAAACTTCTTTTTAGTTTAATTAGATTTTATGTCAGATGTATAGATAATCATTGAAATCGTGAACATTAATATTTGTATACGTGGCTAGAATCATGTAAAATATAATTATTTCTGTGATTATATGTTACTATTCTTTATGTTCGATTATTATATGTTCGATTCTGTGATTCTATGATTATATGTTACGCTAATTTTCTCATCTGTTCTACCTTCTACTTTAAGCATTATGAAATATTTTATAGATAGTATTAAGTAATATAAACTTTTTTTTATATAGGTACTCGCAGAAAATGGCGGAAAACAATAAAATGTGATCCCACAAGCATTACAAGAATTCACGATTTATCACACAACTTCTACAGCAGGTATTATAATTATTTATCATAATTTAATAGTGATAATTTTTTTTTTTACTGATTTTTAGAGAAAATAAAACTTGTCTCGACGCATTTTAATTTTAAATATATGTGCAGAAACATATTAAATATTTTTGTTGTTAAAACACTTAGAATTTCTTTTAATTTATTCATACAATAAAGTAAAACAATTTAACAATTATTGTAATATGCCCACATAAAAAATATTCAAACATTGTTGAAGGGTATTATATAATAATTTAACCTACAATTCTTGTTTTTATACCAAACTTTGATTGTACAATTTTAAAAAAGTAGGGTTTTAAGGCACAGAAAATAAAATACACTTCCATTAAAAAACATTTTTGTTCCTTACTAGTATAAGGTCTCGGCTTTATACTAGTAAGGAATATTATACTAGAACCTTATACTAGACCTATACTAGTATAGTAGGTCTTGGCCTATACTAGACGTATAACGGTTTCAAGAAGAGGACCACTTTCAGGTTCATGGGAACACTTTAATTTTTATTTACAAGCACTATATTTACATATATACACACACAGAACTTTGAGTTTATTATAAATTATTATTTACAAAGAAATGAAAATTAAAGATATAATTTGATTCACAAGCACAGTTCACTCCAAGAACGGGGATTTTCAGAGTTCTCGAGTCTACGACGAATCTAATGCGCTCGGTCATTAATTATCACACGGCGGGATACATGTAACCACAAGGGTAAACAGACGGAATCTCCGGCCTGTTGAATCCCTTTACAAATAAGAATTATAGTTTCAAAAAACTAAAAAACACGCTTTTAGAGTTAATCCAACTAAAAAAAGTAAAAAATAATTGTTAACATAAGAATAAAATGACTGACGAGAAAATGAATGTCACTGTTCTAAAAACGTTGGATGCTCGATATCAACAGTTATAATTTTCACTAGTTTCATTCCGAAATGCAGAGTTAGTTTAAAAATGTTATACAAAGCACCCCACGCTTTTAGAACAGTGACATTCATTTTCTCGTCAGTCATTTTATTCTTATGTTAACAATTATTTTTTACTTTTTAGTTGGATTCACTCTAAAAGCGTTTTTTTTTTTTTTAGGGTTTTTAAACTATAATATTTAAATGAGGTCCCGGTACGGAGGACTGGAACTACAGTTCTTACAATAATTTAATTGTGAGTAAAACAAAGGCTAAATGCGAATATGTCGTATGTCGAGCCAGCCACGATTCGAACAGGGAATCTCCTAATCCGTAGTCAGGCGCGTTATCCGTTGTGCCACTGTCCCACGTAGTTTTGAATAGCTTGGGTACTTTCATTCTGCATGGGTTAAATTGCTCTTCGTAAGTTAAAATAAAATCACTAATTCTGGCGATCCTAATCAGGATGAGATAATAAACTTATCAAAATATTTTATTATCGTCGGTCCTTGATAAGTATACAACGTTTAAATTAAATCTGATCGCTTAAAGTAGGACAAAATCGAACCCAAAGAGTCAATTGCAAACAAACATACAGGTGAAACTAATAAAAGCGTATTGAAAATGAAAAAAAACTTCTAGTCAACTCGTCACAGAACACTCTTCCTCTCCACCAAAATCCTCCTTTTAAGAAAATCCGTCAAGTGTGGGGAGTCAGTTTAAATCACTTCTCATTGGAGTGAACACTTCTTAAGCCCATGGTCTATCACCAATCACGATACGACGTACTCATGTCGTAATCCATATTTTTATCTGTAATTGTTTGTTAATCCTATGAACGTCGCACGTATGAATCGCTAATTTCAGGATGCATCATTATCCATGACAATGTTTATCTGCTGTCAGATTTGAGTGGCGGGTTGTTCTCATTAGTTCAAAACACTAATTGCATCTAATATAAATATCCACAACACAGCCTATCTGCTGTCAAATTTTAGTTATAGGTTGTTGCACTTGTTAAAGTATGTACATTGCTTTCCCTGGTAACAGAAATGCTATATCTCTTCTTGTGGGAAAATGCTACTCTTACATAGAAACTAGCAATCTGGATACATATACGGATAATTTGCTCATAGTAACTGAGTAAATATACTTCTAGTTGCCCATTTACTCAGAATAAGGATTCAGTGCAGGTCAAATAACAGATCGTTTGTTAAAAATAATTTGAACACCATGTCTAATAATCTAATCTAACAAAAAACAGTAGACGTTGAACATTAAAAGAATAACAATAAAAAACTGTTTAGAACAGTCAATTCCATAAAGTACCAATCATTTGATTTAAATAGAAAATATGTTTTTCCTGTTTTATATAAAGAAGCAGATATGATTCCCAATAACCATTTCACTATTGACTTGACTTGCTTTGCCTTGACTTGAAGAAGTGGTTTGAGATTTGTTCTCACATAAGCTGTTTTTATCTCAATTTATTCAATTGCTCTTAAGGAAAAAAATTATTATAAATAATAATAATAAAGATCCTAATGTATAATGAAAGGTTTGACTTCCCAAAGGAAGCCATTGATGTGAGACTGTTAAGATATTGAAAAATAATACTTCATGACTTCACTAGATGGCGCTAGATGCATCGATCGAAAAACAGATCATTTATTCATAGTAAACAACCAATATATGCTGAATAATAGATATTTGACCACGTCTAATAAAAATACATGGAAAGAGAATCGTCTTAAAATAAATAGTAAGGACAAATAAAAATCTTTTGAACTGTTCTGTATATTTTTTTAATTTTATTTTCTTTTTGCTTGAAGGCGCGGGATGTAGAGCAAACTGTGATAGGACGCACGCCCCAAGTCTGTCACTTGAGATGACAAACTGCTACTGACATTGAAAAATAATTCTTTATGACTTCACTAGAAGGCGCTAGATGCATCAATCAAAAACGATTTGCTCATAGTATGCATCAATATATACTAAATAATAGATATTTGATCATGTCTAATAAAAAATAAATGAAAAAGGAATCCTCTTAAAATAAATAAGCTCTTGATGAAGAGCAAACTGTGACGGAACGCACGCGGCAAGTCTGTCTTCATATTGAAAAATAATTCTTCATGGCTTCACTAGATGGCGCTGGATACATTGATCGAAAAGTATAATTTATCCATAGTAAGCATCCAATATATGCTGAATAATAGATATTTGATCACGTCTAATAAAAATACATAAAGAATCATCTTAAAATAAAAAATAATGACATTGTTTTGAACTGTGATGTATATTTTTTTTTTTTAAATTTATTTTCGTTTGAAGGCGCGCGATGAAGAGCAAACTGTGATGGAACGCGCGGCAAGTCTGTCACTTGCGATGGCAAACTGCTACTGATATTGAAAAATAATTCTTCATGACTTCACTAGATGGCGCTAGATGCATCGATCAAAAAGCAGATAATTTATTCATAGTATACATCAATATATACTAAATAATAGATATTTGACTACGTCTAATAAAAAAATACATGGAAAAAGAATCTTCTTAAAATAAATAGTAAGAACAAATAAAAATCTTTTGAACTGTTCTGTATAGTTTTTTAATTTATTTATTATTTTTTTTGCTTGAAGGCTCACGATATAGAGCAAACTGTGATGGAAGTATGCGGCAAGTCTCTTATTGTAGATTAACACGGAGATCCTTGGCCGTGTAGCGGCCACTAGCTCCTTCACTGTAAAATGTTGAAACATAGCGGTGGTCTCATGCCCTTTGAGTTAATAAGAAAAATAGATCATTAAATGCCCTTTTTTTAAAAAAAAGATTTATTTATTTAATAAAATTAAAAAATGAAAAATAACAACAATTTCAAAAGTGTAGATGTTGATGAAATCAGTTGCATGTAAAAATAATAATAATAATAATAATAATAAAAATAAAGCAGAAGCGAACTTATTTCCTCTAGGCAGTTGTAAGGAATTAATTTAAAATATTTAGAACAGTGCGAGGTCTTTTGCTATGTTTTCGGGAAGAAATACCATAATCGTAATTTTGTAGGATATTTAAAACGGGGTTATTGATGTTTCGCATATCATTATAGAAATTTAGTAGAAATTTTGTGAACAAATTGTCTTAAATTTGGAATCGAGAGAGCTCATCTAATATCGTCATTACAGAAAGTACCAGGGTGAATTCGTTAACATTCTGAGAGTTTTGTTCTCAAGCCTTTGAATAATTTCAAAATTTGTACGCGCGACAGAACCCCAAACTGGGCTTGCATAAGCTAATACTGGACGAAGATAAGAGAGATATATTAGAATTTTGAGATTAAGAGGTAAAAAGCTGAATTTCTATTGATTAAAGGATAGAGAATTCTAAATTGAGTATTGAATTTATTTCTAAGGTTGTAGATATTCAAGAATAATTCCTAAGTACTTAGTTTCTTTTAGACCAGGTGATATGATTATTATATATTTTAATATTACCCAGGAGGTTATAGGATTTTTGCAAGTGAAAAGAACTGCTTCAGTCTTGTCTACATTTAATTTTATCTTCCAGTTAATGAGCCATTTTTCTAAATCAATGATATAATTTTGCAAATTTTCCTGGATAGTGCAAGTTTTTCGGCCTTTGCGTTAAGATTGTAGTGTCGTCAGCATACAGACTAATTTTGATATTGTTCTTTTGTGGAATATCGTTGATAAAGACATTATAGAGGAAAGGAGCTAGAATGGAGCCCTGGGGTACACCAACTTGAATATCACGACCAGTGAGGAATCAGTATTTCCTACTGAGACAACAAAGTGTCTGTTTGAAAGATAGTTACGAATTACTTGAATCAAATAAGGAAGAAATTGTAAGAAATGAGTTTGTAAATCAATCCATTGACCCAGACTCTATCAAAAGCCTTGGCCACATCAAGAAAAATTGCAGCAGTATCATATTTCCAGGTAAATCCTTCAGCAACAGTTTCAGTGAGATTGTAGAGCTGACGAGTTGTAAGAAAGTGTTTCGGTAAATCCAAATTGCTGTCGGATGAGAAAGGTTCTTTTGATTTAACTCACTTTTAAGGAGGTTCAGGATGACATTTTCAATTAGTTTACTAATTGAAGAGAGTAAAAAAATTGGTCTGTAATTAATAGGAGAAGTAGGATCGTTTCAGGTTTAAGAATTGGGAGAATTCTAGCTGTTTTCCAAGACTTAGGATAGTAACCAGTATGAAGAATAGAATCAGTAATTTTACATATCTCAAGTATTATTTTGAAAGGAAGGTTTTTTTAACATTTTATTAGTAATTTATCTATGCCAGGAGTTTTGTTAATTTTCAGTGAGGAAATACAATTAATAATGAAAGATGCTTTAGTGATAGGAATTTCAGAGACTTGATAAGTATTAATAAATTTAGTGATAGTGGACTCAACGAGATTTTCTGTATCATGATTATGAATGTTGTTCTCAAGAAACTGTTCCTGAAGGCTGTCAGCTAAAAACCTCAGCTTTTTGACTGCCAGTGAATTGTTAGAGCCTAGGGTTCTAATGTGAGAACGTTTACGTTTAAAAGTCCTGGGACAAGACCAGAAAGAACCATCTTCGCAGTTTACGGTTTGTAGGTGTCTATCCCAAGTTTCATAGTTATATCGAGCAATAGCTCTTCTCAGCAAAGTCTGCGAGTTGTTATAAGTAGTCTTACTTTGTGGATCACGAAAGATTTGCCAGGTTTTACGGGCATGATTACGGTTAGTGATTAAGGTTTTAATGTGTGGAGTAAGATAACTACGATTGTTAGTATTAATTTGTTTCGAGGCAGCATTGTAAGCATCAGTAATTATTTTCGTCATATTTCTGTGGCGTCATCAATTTCAGCAGCATTATTAAGTTTGTGAGCAGAGTAATTAAAATTAAAAGTCAATTAAAGAAGAAAATTTAGTCCAACAAGTTCTAACATTGCTGTTAACAGAGATAGTAGGATAAAGAAAGGTTAAATTTAATAATTACAGGATTATGATCTGAGGAAAACTCATTAAGAGAGGAAATGGAGTAGTTAAAATGAAAATTTTTCGTGACTGCAAAGGTCAATAGTAGAGGCAGAATAATTACTAAATCTTGTAGGAGAGTTAGGAGCTAGAATATCAAAATCAGAGTTATGAGCATAAGTCGCTAATTGTCTACCAGTATTATTTCTATTATAACAACCCCACTGTGTGTCTAGCATTAAAATCACCAGCCAAAAATAGTGCTACTACTATAGGAAAAAGTACATTCAGATCATGAATGAAATTAGAGGAAGCAACATTATTTGGAACATAAGCAGATGCAATAGTCAAAGATGGAAAATTGAGAGATACAACAGTAGTTTTAATTGCATGGAGAATTGGAGAGGGAACATGAGTGTGTGGAATACTATTCTTTATTAAAATAATGCGGCAAGTCTGTCACTAGCGATGACAAAGTACTACTGATATTGAAAACTAATATTCATGATCTCAATAGATGGCGCTAGATGCATCGATCGAAAAACAGATGATTTATTCATAGCTGAATAATAGATATTTGATTTTATTCATAATAAACCTCCAATATATTCTGAATAATAGATATTTTGATCACGCCTAATAAAAATACATGGAAAAAGAATCATCTTAAAATAAATAATAACAAATAAAACAAATTATTTGAACTGTGATGTTTATTTTTTTAAATATGTTTTCGCTTTTTCACCTGAAGGCCCGCGACGTAGAGCAGACTGTGATGGAACGCACGCGGCAAGTCTGTCACTTGAGATGGGAACTCTTGCACAGAGACATGTCAGCTGTCCTGCTCCAAGCGGCGCTGCACCGGGTGACGAGTCAAGGGGAACCCGTCACCATCCTTCCCACGTGGGACAAAAGACGAAACAAATTCAAGAACATCAAAGCATGGTCCGTGGACACCACCACGAGACGACCCTCGGAAGTAAGTGGGGTGCCAACAGATCATTTTGAAAATTCAATAAGCCATACAATCATGTATCTCATATGTATCGGTAATTCTTGAATTTCAGCAGAAATATTTGTATGTGAGATTTGAATCATATAAAAACTCTACGTAATTATGGTAACTATCTTAGGTGTTTCTTAGATAAACACAATTTCCGAATTTTTCGGCTGCCCAGTTTTTCTTATAAGCATTAAAAGTAGGACCACAGGAGCGCAAGTATTTTTTCTTCTTCTTCATTGGTGCAACAGCCCATGGTGAGCCAAGACCGTCTACCTACTAGCAGATTTCGAGACAAAAGATGTTTTCCTTTTAAGGGGTAGGGTTATCAGCCCAACACTCCACAGTCATATTAGACCAACGCTCTCTAGTCATTATTAAGAATATATATATATATATATATATTCTTCATTGGCGCAACAGTCCCATGGCGGACCAAGGCTATTTGCATCTGAAAGATTTTGAAACAGGATATGTTTTCCTTTTTACGGTGTAGGTTTCGTGGCCCTATGTTCTGCAGTTAAATTAAACCGGGGCATACGATTTAAAGTGGATTCCGAGCCACTAGAAACATCCATGGAACCACCAGGACTCGACTCCGAAACCTGTGGCACCGAGCGCCAGACAGTCAGCCATTCAGGCCCGCATACATATATTCTAGTCCTAAAAAAAAAAATTATTTTTTAATGCACAGTAAATAATGTTGAATTTCGTAGAAAATTACATCTTTATTTACATCCAAGTGTAATGCCCAATACTGAAATAATTCTTATGCTTAATTACGTTTTTTAAATTTTTCTTTTTTGTTACAGGACCTCGTCACCGACGACTGGCTGCAAGAGAGACTGAAGCAGCTTTCTATGACCCGTACAACGATTGGGCAGCCATAGATTTTTCACCCAATGATCTCATGAACACAGCACACGAATTGAAAAAAGAAACGTTGCGGCTAGCAATATCAAGACAAGGTATACTCCTTACCTTTTAAATCGCAAAACGTAAAAGTTAATATGGATGACTTTATAAATGCATATTAAGTTCAAACTTAGGGATTTTTATACATCATATATTTTTTTTTTTTCCATTTCATTCTAAAAATGTTATTAAGATGTCCGGCTGCGAATATTAAATGCCAATAGAAACCCTTACGAAAAATCAGTGAGTAGATACGCAGGAAACATATATTTTTAAATCAAAAATTAAAACCAAATATAAAGAAATTTTTGAATTTTAATTGTTTTTTATCATAACACGAGTAAAATTTTTAAAGATATAAATACATTAAAAATAGGATTTCTAAGAAAACATGTTCTTTACATCAATTTTAATTGAATGCCACAATTTTGAAAATCACGATTATTATTATGGCAATGGACAAAAAGAGACTTAAACAGCCTCCACATTAACTGGATATATTGGATTTCCTTCTAAATAAAGAAGCCCAACTCTTAATGGCCACCACCTGATAGCCCCCCTGTTTTTAAAAATGAGGAGACTCGATGGGTGACAGTTGCACAATGTAGTGATTCGCATCAATAGTCAGGTTACTTGGTGAAAGTTTTCCAGGTTTTCTGCCGTACGAAATGCAATTGTGAAGCAGTTACTCCTCCCCTCATCGCCGAGCTGTTCGTGGCATGCATAAGTGGAACAGGAGAACCCCATCGTTCAACGTCAACAAAAAAGCATAACGAGTATAGTTAACAAGCAAAAGGACTCAGGTTCAAATTTGTTGCTGGAATGTGGCAATAATAGTTTTTTTAAACAAGAAGACAGTATGTCGATTGTGACAGCGTATAGTAAGCAACTCGCATTGTAATTTGGCCGAAATTTTCCGAGTTTTCTCTCATACGACAAGCAAATGTGTGGCATTTGCCCTTAAAAACGTTATTAGGCACATTTCTTTCGTTAGCTTCAGGGTGAAGCAAGTTGCCGTTGCCACTCAAATATTGAGTTCCTTGCTGTGCGCGTATTCAACTTTTATTGTCCACAACTCAATTGCGTGAAACGCTCTATCGCGGTTATCCTGATAAATGTTTATGGTTGTTTGAAGCCCCCGAATAGTTACTGAAGCAATTTTACTGGAGAGTTCTTAGCATATTTAATTCTCGCAGATTGTTAATAAATAAATATCCATAAAATTACCATTATTATGAAAAAAAACATCCAAATATATTTGGAAATATTATTTCAAATTTAAACATGATACGAGAGCATGATATAACTCACTTTAATAATAAAATCTTGTCAACGAATCATACATTAAATATGCATATATAAAATATAAGTACTTAAAGTATAAATTAAAGACATTATTTAACAGATATTTTAATTACTTCACAGATCGGGTCTCTGATTCAGAAAAAAAAATCCGCAACGTGCTCAGCAGATTCAGAGGTATGTACGTTCAAAATTAATTCGTTGACTAACTCACTACGTTATAATAACCTAACTTAATTTTCTTTCATTTTCCCCCACCAGATGGCAGACAGTGATCGTTATTACGACACAGGTTCTGCCGTAAACAGCCGGTCGTCGTCTTTCTCAAGTGGACCGGTGGTCTCAGAGGGTCCCATTCGGACACGAGGCTGTACGAAAGAACCCGAGGTCTTCGTCGTAATTCTTCGAGCAGCATGAGTTGCGTGGAAGCAAGTGACAGTTCCAGCTTGCACGACAGTGATAAAATGCATTATTTGCTGAAAAAAGTTTCCCTGGAGAACGCAGTGGAGGTCACTGGATAATGTATCTTCGTCCTATTCATCGAGAAGGTAATTATTTGTATATGTATATATTTAACTACCGAGTGGCTAGCGCTCTGGCGTTCGGTACCATAGGCTTCTGGTTCGAGACCCGGAGGTGCCATGGATGTTTGTAGTGGTTCGGAATCCACTTTGAACCATAGGTCCCTGTCTAACAGAATCGTGGGTAGTGTTGGGGTATTGTTACTCCGCATCCATAGCTTATCTTCAAGCTGCACGCACCTCCTGGGTAGTGCTAAGTGGGTAACATCGGTGCAGCGCTTGCCTTAAGGCATCAAATACAACTGTCTAAGTGTTTGCCAGCTGCATTAGAACACATATATATATATAACTAATCTAATTCTAAATACTTACTTTACCTTGACTGGCAGAAATTTTAATTTACAGAGCACAATACTTTTAATGTTGTTATAAAAATGAAATACATCATTTTTAATTGTAGACTCATAAAATAAAGACAGAATTTTTTTTTTAGAAATGTGATAAATGCGACAACAATTATGGGATCCCTTTCTCGTACAGCGGCCTAGTGGCCAATAGGCTAGCGCTCTGACCTTTGGTACCGCAGGCTTCAGGTTCTAATCCTGGCGATGACACGGATGTTTGTTAGTGGCTCGAATCCCACGTTAAACTGTAGGTTCCGATCTAATTAGCCAACATGTATATATAAAATGACTGTAGAGTGACAAATCAGACCAAACCATCTCAGCGGCAACGAGCATCACTTTTGAGCATTAGAACTGAGGTCCAATTGGCTGGTGGCTTTTTTGTAGACACTGTTTCAAAAACCAAGAGACTCGATGGCGTTTGGGATGTTCAGCATCTTGTCTCGTTAATCAGACTACCTTGTAGGAGTTCTCGCCCATATGATACGCAAATGCGAGGTAGTGTCCCCTAAAATTCTCCCGGAAGGGCACTGCCCTCCTTCTTCCAGCAACACGGAATCAAATCAGACTTCTATATACGGATGCTCCATCACAACAGAAGTTACCCCCCTCCCTCCATCCATGAGTAGATTACTCATGTCTGTAAATGATGTTCATGTCTGCACGATTATTCATGTCTGTCATGATTACTCATGTAGATTAATCCATGAGTAGATTATTCATTGTCCGTCCCGTATCAAAAGGACGCTGAGGACTAGACACAGACACAAATATAGGATAACCCAAGAAGTCAAAAAATATTCTCTCGATAAAAAAACATTTTTAATTAAATTTTTTTTTTAATTATCTTCGCTTTTCAAATTGTTCAAAATAACATTTATTTAAAAATATAGTATTATTTTTTTTTTTTATTGCTAATCGTCCAAACTTAATCCGTTCCTTAACATTAAAATTCTTTAACATATAACTAGGTGGTTAATCATTTTCTGATGAAATAAAAAAAAAAAAAATGCAAATGGTTGTTTCGAATAAAACAAAAGAGTTAAAATTCTTTAAAAAAAAAAAAATCTTAAAATATAACAACCATCAGAAGAGTAATTATTAAACTAATAAGTATTTTGACATAAAACACAATGTTTCGAGATCAAGAAATTTGAGTAAGGTAATAATGATTATCGAATGAGTAATGTAATAATTCAGAACATTAAATTTTTGGTGTTATAGCAATAAAAACCAAACTAACATTACATTTTTGTAATGTATTATTTGATGGACCCGGAAAATAATAGAGAGTTTTTGCATACCGTATTTTTGGACGTCCGTTAGCTTTATCTCCCTAGCGGGCATGCTCATAAGAAATTGCGCATGCTTATCTGTAATAATGTTTCCTATGAGCATGCGCGCTGGGGAGAAAAAGCTAACGGACGTCCAAAATACGGTATGCAAAAACTCTCTATTGTCGTTGTTTTTACATTAACTTCCAACAAATAAATTTTTAACAAGGTTTAATTTTTTATCAATAATGTAATGACCCTCAGCAAAAAGTTGTTGATAGCATCTACTGTGCACACTTTCAATGCCGGGTCGATAAAAATCAATTGGCTTTTGAGCTAAACATCTGGAGATAGAATTTTGGATACCAACCAAATTTTCAAATATTTTGTCTCATAGAAAGTGTTGTAACGATAGGAATAAATAGAAATCCGATGATGCGATGTCGATTGAATATGGCGGGTGAGGCAATACCTCCCAACCCAATTCATTAATTTTTCCAGGATTCGTCATGCGCGATGCAATCTTGCATTATTGTGTTGCAGAATAACGTCTTTTATGTTGGCGATCGCCGAACACTTTTCAATTAAAGATTGATTTACTCGATCCAATTGTTCACAGTAAAGGTCTGCATTCACAGTTTGTCCAGGTTTCAGCATTTCAAATTGAGCAATTATGCGAATACTCCATCAAATACACAAAAGCGTCTTTTGAGGATGTAAATTGGCTTATTCGAAGAAAAACCACTGCTTTTGGGATTATCATAGAGGACCAATTTTTCATCTCTAGTGATCAAAAATGCTTCCATAATGTGTTGTTGAAGCAATAAGCTGCAAGTGGCGAGTCGGTTAGCTTTGCTTTTTCTGACAGATTATGCGTGACCCAAATATCTGTTATGCATGTTAAGCAATCTGCTGCAAATGAACTTATATGGTCGATCAAGATTGGTTACGAGTGTTTGACAACTCCTTGATTATCGGACAATATTTTCCCATCCGCTCTTAATGCATCGTTGTCTAAAGTTATTGGTCTTCCTGGTTCGATATGAGTTGGCAGGATCAAAATTACCATGTCTAATGCACTTTAATAACCATCACAAATGTTTTTGGTAGCAACTGCTGCGTTATTACCCTTGTGAAACTCAAAAAGCATATGACACTGGATATGCACCTCTTCTCGTAGCCATTACACCCCAAAAAAAAAATAAATTAAATTAAGATTCAATTATTTCAATATTTACCAATAAACAACTCACTTTAACCTTTTAAAATGTCTTTGGCACAACTTTGAAGTACACAATGAGCTGATAAATGATAAACAAATATTGATATGCATAGAAACGATATTACTTTCCGGCCTCCCTAATAAAAGACAATTTCATTTAATTAATTTATGAAGAATTCTTTTACAGAGAATGATCAAATATTAGAAGTATAAAATTAGATTTTAGCCAAGGTAAAAAAGATTTGTGGTCGTTACGTAAAAGTGAATGACTAATGAATGATAATTAAATTAATGAAATAAATGTGTTTGCTTTTTTTGAATTAATTTTTGTGCCCTTAATAAGTTAGTTTGCAAAGATAATAATTAAATATTTCAATCAAGCAAATTCAATATTTCGATTTTTTTTTTTTAAATTATATAGAAGTAAAGCCTGTTTCTTACAAAATTAACTATGGACGTTAATAAAAAATTCTCAACAATTTATAGAAGCTTTTGAATAAAAAGATAAATGTCTCATTATTAAATACAATACGACATTATATTTAAATCTTATGAATTCCCTTATTCACCTATTGACAAAATCTAATTCAAATACTTGATACGTTTTGTCACCTCTAGGCAAAATTGAATATTTGTAAAGCAGTATTTTAATTACATTTTGGCAAGATTGGCGAAAAATTACTATTAATAGATATTTATGCACCTATCATTAAATGAACAAAAACCTAATCTTCTTGATCAGTTTTACCTTCGGGTAATATAAACTTCAAAAATTTTTCCTAACAGTTATTTTTTTACATAATATTCAGTTTCTTCAATGCTCTTTTTATTTATTTACCTCTTTAACATTAACTTGAACCCAATTCTAGTATAATATAAATGAAATACTGAAAAAAAACCCACTTTTTTGCAGCTCTATTCTAGATGATGAATTAAGCAAATCTCTATGGCGTCCAATTCGATCCTCTAGCAGAGGAGCAGATGCATTGCCTCCAGAAGATTTAACACATATCCAATTACAACAGAAGTATGGAAGTTTCAAGGAAACTGATGAAGAAAATGAAGAACCAAGAGCATCTGCTGATTGGGAAGCAAATGTCTAATAACGCCAACATCCCTCCATTTGGCGCGAATATCAGACAATGAATCTGACCAAAACAGATATTCACCCCATCCATGCTCCAGTCAGAACACGGAAGGCATAGGCATCATCAATGCCAAAACTCTGTATCCCACACAAGCCATTCAAACATCCTCATACTCTGGTGGCAAGTCGTACTTGATGCAAGAGAAGGCTTTTCTTTACCAAAAGAATGCAAAGCGGATGTCCTAATACATGGTGACGAACCAACTTATTTTAACAATACCGATGGCAGTATGGAATCATTGGATAAATACGAAACTGCAATTCGAGATGAAGAACTTACGTTTAGTGACAATCAAAATGAAAGGGAACATTTCCGGAATTACCAATCAGGTTCCAGAGATTTTTCCCAATTTTGAAGATTTGAAACGAAGAACTGATACACAGATTCATTCCAACCCCAAATCTAGTTCATCACTTTCATATAATTGTATGCTCAACAACACTGAAGAAAATAGGCAACAATCGCAGGCTAACACCAGTTCTGTGCCAGAACATGGTAATATATCCATGCCAGGTTCGCCAAGTATTTCGAAGTTCAAGTATAAAGGCACCAAAGGTTTCGGAAGACCTGCTCGGACAGGGTATAAAAGAGAGGATGAAAAGTTAAAAATTTCACTAATATTGATGAAAATGGAGCCGAGGACATAGGCTTCGGTTCGTAGCACAAAAAGAAAATAGACCCATTTTATTGGGGATTGGATAATACTAATGTTTCTTACTTTTCTTACTGTATATTGAGAAAAACAATACTGAACACAAAAATAAAAAATAATATTAAGTGATATTATTTTTTTTTTTCTAAATGATTGAGTAATAAATGTTGTAACTATTTTTTTGCCCTTCATTAACATATTTTGTTACAAGCAAAAAAAAATCAAATATTTTCCTCCAATGATAAATGATAAAAAATGATATTAAAACACTTATTTTATAAAAATTGATTTAACTGAGGAGAAATTGTCATTCACTATAAAAAGCTCTTTTAATTGAATAGTGCTCTTTTGCATTGAATTCAATTACAAAACATTCCATTTTTTAGATTTTTTTAAAATTTTAATAAGTTTTTATCACTTCTTGATGTTATATATTCAAATATTTTAATTTTTCATGAAGAGAGATTTCCTTTTCAAAAGAAAATTATATTTTAATGAAGCCTTTGCATGTATTTTAAGATTTAAAAAAAAAAAAAAAATGGGACCTCTTTTAATTTTTCTAGAATTGATAGTAATACATACACTCAAGAGCCAAAACATTATGACCACCTGTCAATAACGAGTTGTTCATATATATATATATAATCTCCAGCAGCAGTTAAATACCACTTCCACCTGATCATGTGCCTTCCACGTCCTCCAGGCGAGTTCATTGCAAAATGTAGGGGTGGTCACAATGTTTTAGCTCTTGAGGGTATATACTTAACTGAAATGAAAGGAAATTCTTTTAAATCGTGAATCTTTCAACCTATTAAAGAAAAACATTCATTTTATTGTACAAGTGGAAAATCATCATAATACTGATTTGAGTTTGCAATTATATGACAAAATTTTAGATGCTTTGATAAAAGTGCAATCTGAAGATTAGGAACATACAGAAATGCATCAAAAGTTCAACAACAATAGTGCACATCATTACAGTATTTAAATTTTGAATTAAATTCTAATTACAAGTGTTTCAAATTAAGAGAATATGTTATGTTTTAAAGTTTTCCCAAAAACTACTGAATGTAAGAAATTAATACTTTCAAACAAAGATGCAAATTATTATCACCAAAATAAGTAAATGTGGGCAGTGCATGTGGCAGAAAGGGTTTAGATACACACATAAAAATTTCCTCAGCTTCACTAGCTTGAACATCTTGTCATAATTTGTGGTGAATTATAATTATCAAGGCTGCGAGAAATGGTTTTAAAAAATAATATAAAATGTATATTTAAATAAGAGTATATAATTAATACATAAGAATTTAAAAATAGATCCATAAATATTTTTAAAACCTTAAAGGCCTACTTTTAGTTGAATTGAAGTTATTTTCTTTTAACACTCCCCCAGAGAAAAGAATCAATTATTTTTTTTTTAATTTTTAAATAATGAAAAATATTTTAATATATAAGTAACAAAAATGTATACCCAATATAGCCATATCAGGTAAATATTATTGACTTGATTAATTTATAAACTGCAGGTTATTAGATAATGATGTGAGGTTGTTGTATAATGAAGAAATATTCTTTAAATAAAAACATTTTTAATTCCAGTATCCTTCACAAAAATAATTCATTCATCAAAAGATTTCATAAATGTATACCCAATACATACATAACACACGCATATGTATATGTATTAAATTTGCTAAAATGTATAATTTATGAGAAAACAAATTATAAATTGTCAGTAAATATATGTTATTTAGGAACTGTGTAGAAAGTACACAAAAGAAAAAAATTAGTACGATTAAGAAACCTAAAAATATATTATGTGCATCTAATTTTTGTGGTCCAATTAAAAAAATGTTTTGTTATGGGTGTAGACACAAAATAACTTATATAGCATTTGTTTAAATCATATGAACATTTTATTAAATTTTTGCAGCTAACAACACAGACAAGCAGATAAGTTAAGACTAAACTCTATAAGAAACAAAATGCTTCATATTTAAAATTTTCACCAACACAACACAGGGGGAGTTTCATCATCAAATGGACAAACATTTGCAAAAAGGGCCCTTTCATATGCTGTTAGGAAAAGCAAATCCTACTAAGCATTTACAAAACACAAGCTCTGAACTTCCTTTAAATTCTCATTTTAAAATTTAAAAACACTATCAGAACGTGTCTACCAGAGATGCAATAAAACAGTGCACTAAAACGGAAACTGCATAGACTGTGATGAATCCTCTTAAGAGAACATAAATTAAAACTTTTTCAATGACAGAGAGACGGGAGGTATTAAACCATCACTTCATTACGGATACACTGCTGTACAATGTGGTTGTTATGGCACACCATGAAGCTGGTGAATTAGAGAACTTACAAAAAAAAAAAAAAAAAAAAAAAATACTGTCAAGTAACCAGCATCTGCGATTACAGCATTACACTTCGAATGGCTTTAACATTTGCAAAAAAAAAGAGTACAACATTAACATCTATTCTTCAGGATTGGAATTGTCATGTACAGTGTCACTGAAGGTAATCTCGCAACTTTGTCTGATGTCATCTCCAGACAATTGCTGGACAAAACTGCTTTCGACTTGGCTCTCAGCATTATCTGGATCAGAAATTACAGAAGTAACAACCCTAAAAAGAAAAAAAAGGCATACATATCCAACACACGAAATAAAAGAAAAATCATTTTTAATTAAAAATATTTGAAATAAAAAAAATTTTTAAGATAATGAAAAAAAAAAGAGGAAGGAAACAATTTTTTAATAACTAGATTATTCAAAAAATACATAACACAAGTTACATTTAAAAATCAGTTCATGAATGCATCTGCATCATGAGTTCACAGAATATAACTTAATTATTATGCGAACTCATAAAATAAAACAGGCAATATTTGTCATATATTCTCAAGAATATTATTTTAAAATCAAATTTAATTTTTTTCTCATAATTTTAACAGTAAATTTTAAATATATGGATGCACACATAATGCATTTGTTTAATCCATTGGTTTTCACTACTTTGACAATTATAAAATAAATATATTTTGTAAAAGTAGAATAAATCTCATGGCCTGGAAAATATTCAAGACAGGCCATCCCTGTTCTAAAGGATACTCTTACTCGGCATTTACTGAAGGTCTTTTTAATAAAAATTGTAGTCATAAAATATTCTTCACTTCTTTCATCATAGAATGAATGTTTTACCTTTATTGGAAAATATTTATTTTTCAAGCAAGCAATGTCCACTTAAACAAATTGAATTCATTATGTGCCTTTTTTGGTGAATATTAGTATAAAATTAAACATTTTCTTATCAAATGACATATGATATTTAAATTATATGAACATTAATTAAGTAGGAAAAGCACAATATCTTTTTCAAAGTTAAAATCTTTCAGCTAAAACTTTTGGAAGTCAAAATAATTTATTATGAAATCATATTGAATTATATTTATTAATTTGAATTGATATCAATGACATTTTGAAATATGTTACATAACTGAAAAAATGCTATAATGTATATATAGAGCATATCTATTGAGAGACTACTAAGAAAAATAATACATTTTATGTTATGTTTTTTGTATGCAACAATTGTATTTTTTTTTTTATCTGCAGGAAATGTAATTTATTAATTCAATATACTGACTAAATTAATAAAGAAACTAAATCAAATTGTTCTTAGTTTTCTTAAAATTTTATATTAAAAGAGATAATTTTAGAAAATATTTGTTGTTACAAATATTTAATCATAATGAATATTTTTGATTAATTAAATAAAATAAAATATTTATTTAGAATTATAAAAAATATCAGACAAATATGGTTTTGAATATACTAATTTTTTTTTTCATATAAAATAATATATTTTTCATATTAATAACTTTTTCTTAAAAATGCATTTTGAAAAAAAAAAAAAAAAAGGCAATCATAAATGTATGCATAAAGCCTCCATCAACAATCTGTTGATTCATCTATAAACTTTATTCATCTATAAAATAACATGCTTTTAGAAAAAATAACTGTCCAACATTTCTTAACACATTACAAACAAAGAAGATTCATCATTGCACAGTCTTAGTTAATATTCCTTATTTTTTGCAAATTTTATTGATAAAAATATTTAATAAAACTGATGCATTAGAATTTAAAAAAATATGTACAGAATATAATACTTTTTTTTAAATTAAACTCTTGTTTAATTGATTGTTCTTTCAGTTGAATTGATGAGCATTAAAATTCGTGAGCAAGCACTTTTCTATCATTGAACTAGCACGAAGGTTGGGAAGCACTGTTAAATAACTGATGAAATCAAAAGCTAAACATCCCCTATTGCATTCAACCGGTGCCAAAAAATAGTCTAATCCTAACACTAAGGGAATTAACTGCTTTTAATAACATTGCTAAAAGTAACAATTATATCTTCATTTCGCTAACTACAGTCGACTGCTAATTCTAGTCAACATATTTAAATTACACAACCTAGTGTATATAATATAAACTAATATATATATTTTTGTAATATTAAAAAAAAAAAGTATGCAACACAAATATATTTCTTTTCTCAGCTATTTTTTTCAGTAGTAATAAAATATATCTAAACATAAGACACTAAATTATTGATATGAATAATTCTACTCCATTTGAATAACAATTTAATACAATGCCACCCCTTATTATATTGCGTAGGTTGGCAGACAAGGAATAGTGTAATATACAAAAAATGTGATATAACCAATAACTTTATATAGTGTTTAATGCAAGTTTAAATTTTAAATATGATATTTTGAAATAGTAAATTGTGATTAAAAAGTAAGGGATATAGTTTTTAAGATATAGTTAATTACATATGGATCTATTACAAAAGATATAACAGATATAATACAGCATAAACTTTATGGAGAAATGAATTAATTAAAACACTAAATTGCTTTTTCTATGTGTAATGAATATTGCTAATTAATAACAAACTCAGTTTGGTTAATTTGATACATAATATAAAACAAATTTATAAAATTCTTGTTGAAAAATGTAATTTCAAATATGATCAATAAATTCAGAGAAGAGAAAAAAATATTTGAAATTGATAAGCATTTATAAATAAATTTCTATAACTATAGAAATATTTGCAATTAGTTTAATTTATTAAAACTTCACATTTGATTGAAAAATGCTTTTAAAACAATCTAAATAAACTGGAATAAAACAATTTTCTTTTGACACCATAAATAATATTTTAAATTTCTTAGAAATGCAAAATGGCTATAAATTCTAAATAAAAGCCATTATAAAAATTATAATACCTGGTTGTAGTAGTAGTTGTAGTACTGACTAGATCATCGCTATCAAGAGCTGCACCCTCACCTGAAAAATACAAATAGCAATATAATATTTTATTAATAAAAAATAATATTTTTATAAAATTAATCATTGTTTTTAATCATTAAATATGAATGAAACACAGAAACAATTTGGGACATCTAACTAACAAGCAGCATCTGTGCAAACATTTGTATCGAAATAATCTGTTCTACTAAAATTATTTGTAAAAGAATAAATTTATTATGTACAATAAGAATAAATTTATTCTTATTATTTAAAAACCAAACTATAAACATGATAATGCCCTTTATTAAGAAACAAAATATTGCTTACAAATCGATTATGTTTTTAAGCTGAAACTTATTTATTACTTTTTTTTCTTTTAAATATTGATAAGGTATTACTAACTCAAGTGTAAAAAAAAAAAAATAGAATAAAGATATTGAAAATTTAAACATAACTAAAAATTATTTTCTTAGACAAAATCTTCTTTAGTAATTTAAATCATGTACAAATAATGAAAATGTAAACATCTATAAATACAATAAAATGAAATATGGAAGCAGAAATTGCAGAATTATTTATTTAATATAAATGAAAATATTTCAAAAAAATATATATATATTTATTTAATTAAATGTGATTAAGAATTTTAAAAAATTGTAAAAATAATTATCAAATCTCTGCTGAAAAATTGATGAACATAAGAGAATAAAAGCACCTACAAATATTTTGTATTTTCCATTTTATTACAATATCTATCTTGCAATTATTATTATTTTTTTAAATAGGTTTAATATGCATTGATACCTTTAATCGGTACTTACACAAAATTAATTATTTATTGAAAATTACATTATTATTACATAAATTAATATTTAATTTTCTTAAGTTTCAAATTTTTAAAATTGTTTTTAAAAATATCGAAAAGCAAAATGCTTTTATTAAGTTATAAATTCAATAATTAAAATATAGATGTTTTATCTTCATCAAATTTAGAAGTTGATTTGAATACATATTTTTACAAAATTTTATAAGTAATATATCACATGTTTGAAATGGATTAAAGTTTTTAAAAATTTAAATAAGGTTTTAATATCAAATTTATTGGATGCTCAATCAATATTTAATTTAATACAAATATTTGCACAGCTGAATTTCATAGATCAATTACTCAATATATATACTACCACAAAACACAACATCTTTTTTTACAGTATGCAATTGTTCATTTATGAATGCACCACAACACAAAAAAAAAAAATAAAGTCTTTTCTTAGAACAAATATTTACTTTTAGATAATAATGTTTCCCAAAAGTTTTCAAGAAAACATTGTGCTTGCTATTGTTGTAAGAGAAGACAAAAATTCACAATGAAAACATTAAGCACAAAAAATAAAAAGAGAAATTAAAAAAAAAAAAAAATCTAAAACATCAAATACTTTACATGCAAAACAATAAAAGCAAGGCATTCTACGTCCGATAAATATACTATATGCTATATTATATATATATATATATATATATATATATATAATTCAGCATATAATGAAACGAAAATAAAATTGCATTTAAGTGTATGATAAATAAGTTGCAGAAGAACACAGCATATATCAAAAAAGAGCTTTGGCAGAATTACAAAATTTACAATATTCTATACAAAATATACAATATTGAAAAAAATAATATATAATTTCTATAACTTTAAAAAATAAAATAAAAACACTGTACATAAAAGACATTCCATTCCTTTAAATTTATAAGAAGAAAAAAAAAAAAAATAAAACAAAGTTGTTCATAACAAATATTTTTTAAGTATAAAAAAAAAAAACCATGCATAAATGAGGAATAAAAAACAGCAGATTGTGGGGGAGAATGAATCAGCAAATAAGGTTGCATTTAAAAAGGGAAGAGGTAAGGAATGAAGCATGAACAATAAATCTGAACACAAAACATCCAGCGTCCAATGCATGATCATTTTCTTTACAACATATTTGGTGCACAACTTTTTCAACTACCTGACGCACTAACTCCATGGGCGGCTTCAATGGACTGTATTAAATCGTCGGGAGCTGTTTGGTGTTCCGATTCATCTAGAATATCTGTAAATGAATGAGAAGTAAAATCATCCATCAATACAGATTCATCAGTTAATTTTGAGAGAAACATTTCCATTTGTTGTTTTGCTCCATTGGTAGTTTGCAATTCTTTTAATTTACATTCTAAAGCTCCTTTGCCGCTATGAACTATGGATTCTTCAATTTTGCTAGTGAGGTGTGTTTTTCGTCTGTTTCTGTGTCTCCATGAGAGTACGTTATTTTAGGTTCCGGCTCTAAAGTGTCAGTGCTGGAGACCATAGTGCACTCTTCACCAGAAGCCTGAGCACTATTGAGGCTCGATGACATAACAGAGTCGGTTTCAAACTGATAAGTGGCATGCGTTGCTGTAGAACTACTTGGATCCATTGAATCAGTGCTGGATACCATGCAATCTAACTTCTCATTCCCACAATTCTTTCACCACTAGAACTCGAGTCATGACCGCCAGTAGTGCTATCGTTTTCTAAAGTGAGAGCTGCATGCTCAGATTCGTCAAAATCAGTATTGCCGTCTTCTCTGCTAGAAATTTTAGTTATTTCCGATGAATCTTGAGTTTCAGATAAAACTCTTAAAAGTACCGTGCATTCATCAGAAGTAGCACCTTCTGATGCAGTTTCTTCTTGAAACTTTTCAACGTTGCATTGCGCAACTTTAATCACCTCTTCTATATTTACCCTTCGACGTTCATATTCTGAAGACTCGGAGCCTTCGTGCACATCTTGCAAAATTTCGATAGCATCTGAGCATTGACTTTCAAGACCTTCTTCTATTTCGGATAACATCATTATATCTTCGGCGCCAAGTTTATTTTCAGGTACAATTTCAGTGCATTCTTTTTCTAATTTTTCAAACTCTGTTAAGGAAGACATGGATACATCATCATGTTCGCCACTTTTTGTCAATACTACCTTTTCACTGGAATCAACTGATGAACGGCTAATTCTTCCAGCCGTGATTTCTGCTTCAAGTCTTTCAAACTCTTGAAGAGATGATGCAGCAGATGTGTCTCCACTTCTAGGAAAGAAACGTCGACCATGGAAAGCCTCAGAACTAGGTGTACTTTGTTTGTCTTCTTCAACCGAAGGAATTGGACTAAGATATGTTTCTCTTATATCAAATTCTTCTTCCTCGGGATGTGTATACAAATCAGTAACAGGAATTTCATCATACTTTGAAATAAATTGTTGAGACGCATAATCTGATTCCGGATTTAGAATGTCAGTTTCATGGCCTTTTAAGGTCGGAGAAATATCTCTAAAATCCCCAGCGTTTTCATCTTTAGATGACTTGGAGTTAGATTTAGTGGCTTTGTATTCATACCGTTCATCTTCAGGAGATGTATCAACAGCATCTGTTTTTTCTAGAGAATCGGTACATACTAAATCAGATAATAAATTTGATCTTGCGTCCAGATTTGGCAAACCTTCACTGCTACTGACAGAACTCTGAAATGGAATATTAATTTCACTTTCAAAACTAGGCGGCAGAGATTCTGGTAATAATTCACCTTGTTCACTTTCCGGAAGATAACTTGTTAAATCTGAACAAACTAATGATTCTGATTCTTGAAGCTCATAGTTCCTGAAATTTAGAGATTGCTGCTGTTGCGCTTCAGGTTTATCAGCGTCTATATTATTAGTCATTTCATAATCTCCTGAAAATTGAGCAGATTGGTCATCAACTATTATACCCTGATTATTTCCAAGCTCAAATTGCAAGCTTGCAGAACCTATGTGCACATTAGATTCAGAATCTTCTTCTACGATATTGTTCGCAGTAGACGCACCTTCCATCTCAAGATCAAATTGTAATCCTTCTGTTTCATAAGCATTAGAAGACTGAATCTGATTAAGCTCTGAATCACCATCAGGATTGTCGTAATCTGGATTATAATCAACTTCAATTGGACCATTTAACTGCAAATAGGACGATTCTTGATTAGGGGGTATGACTTAGCTCTGTGGTAAGCTCTTTTTCGGGGGGTGTTTCTTCAGATATGTCGACCACAGCATTTGAAACATCATTTGCCAAAGATGAGATTGGTGCTTGTGAAGAAAGTTGAACTGCAGTATCGATACTGGATGTTTGCCACGTTTGTTCGCTATGAGTAGCAGAACTTTCGGATATTGACAATGGCTCTTCATCTAAAGTCACGACACTTGGTTCTACTTGTCCTCTATCTGGAATTATGTCAACAACAGAACTAGCAGATCTTCTATGAGATGGGCCACTGTGTGAATATGTAGTTCCTACTTGAGGATAAAAGTGTTTTGTATCTTCAGATTTTACTTTATTGTCACATGACGTTTCCTGTTTTTCAGCTGCAGCAGCAAATTTAGAATCTTCAACAACGTCATCACTTTCAAGAACCTCAAATTTGTCTACAACTTCCGATTCTGATGCAAATTTCCACATCCACTGCTGGGGCAACTTCATTTTTTCACTTTCATCAGTATTATTTAAATCCCAATTTTTCATAAAAGGCATTTCAATGCCACTTCTTATTACAGCTTCAGGTATATCCATATCATAAGGTTCCCTTACTGAATCATCCATTGCAGGTTCTTCATCCAAAACTGGCATTTCTAGATCTGGACCGAATTCTAACTCCATTTCTTGTGCGGATGGCACGAGAGTTTCACTAGCTTCAGATGAAACTTCTACACTAGCAAGATGGCCAGAACTCTCCGAATCAACAGAATAAGCAGATTCTCTGGAACTATGGCTAAGTGAAGAACATGCTGTAGCGTAAGAAATTTCTTGTGATGAAACAGCAGTTGCATAGGAACCAGATGCTTCACCTGATGCTTCCTGAGATGTTACACACGTTTCATATTCTGACCCATGACCACTAAAAACATTAATATCAAATTCAGATGAACAGGGCCGACTAGCAGCAGGTGTACTTCGCGGTGTCCTACCACTATCAGACGTCTCAACGGAATAATAGGGACTTTCAGTATCACCAGAACTGGAGCAAGATTCTTCCTTTTGTTTACCAGAAGATTCTCCAGCGCTATCAATCTTAGAACCTTCAGCATCTGAATCGCTTTTTTTTTACTGTGAGATGATTTGCTATCAGACCTAGATATCCTAGGAGTTTCTGAGGTACTATCTGATTGCCGAGGAAGTAAAGATGATTCAAGATCTGAATCAACAGGCAAAATAGATAATTTATCATCATCAGGAAAATTCTCACCAAGTACTTTACCATTATCTTTAATGACACCTTCAGTAATCATAATACCTTGTTTGCCTACATCGTGATCATCATCTTCGTCGTCGTCGTCATCCGAGCTATTCTTTGTATCGGATTTTTCAGGTAGATCATGCAGAGCCAATTCTTGAGGAGAATCGCAAGATTCAATAGACGAATGTTCTTCAATAGTCGACACCTGTTTAGTAGATTTTAATGATCTGATTTCTTTTTTTCTCATGCCTGGAATAAGCGATATCCTTAGCTCTTCGATGTACTTCTAAATCTGATATGCTGCTACTCATTCCGGATGATATATGATCGAATTCATGAGATCCGAAATCTATCGATTGCAAAGGCTCAGTAAATATTTTTTAGAATTAGACGCAAGAGCTTGAAGTTGCTCGGTTAGAGAATGCTCAGCCTTTGCTTCATCATAATCAACTGAATGCTCGTCAGGTTCAACAATAACACCTTCCGACGAAATATCATCAGTAGGTTCGCAACTTTCTTCAGAAATTTGGGGAGATATTGTTTTATGCAATTCTTGTGAGCCAAGATCCATGTCAATTAGTTTATCTTTAATATCAAATTCAGTCGGTATTGTAATTTCATGTTCCTCTGATTTTTCTATTGGAATATCACTGGGACTATCAAGCTTTTTCGCAGAAAAAGCTCCCAGTTCTTTCCTTTCAGGCGAACTACTTTCAATATCCGCGCCTAATTCTTGAGAGAAAATTTCAGTTCTGATATGCTTATAAACATTACATTTATGATCTTCAGATTCTGAAATTTTTGCAAATCATCAACAATTTTCTTTACTTCGAGGGGACTTTCTTCAATCGACTGATCAATTTCTTCCTGTAGGATTTCTGATTTGATATGACTGTCAACTACAGAAGAAATATCAGGCAGATTTGATGGTCTGACATCACTTTCCAGTACAGGTTCAAAGCTGCTATCATCTTCATCCAATTTTATCGCTTCGTGTAATTTATCTTTTCTACATAATTCAGCGCTTAATTTTCGATATGTATCTTCTTCGTAGTCTGAATAAGCTTGAGTACCTTGAGCATGTTCCAAATTTCTAGGCTCAAGCCCTTCAAACGAAGCAGGAGATTCTTCAACAGGATGTGCTTGCGCTGGGGTCACAATCTCTAAAAGTTGTAGTAAATACAAGTTAGTATGAAAAAATTTGCAAAAAATTGTCACTGCATGCGTTTTCAAAGACAGGATAGAGAAGCATGTGCCAAAGAAATCTAGTAGAAGGAAAAGAAGCATGCTGCATCCAAACGGAAATAAATCTTGTTTTTCTAGAAGACTAAAGACAGTCAGTAAATCATGCACAAAGAGAGAACTAAAAAATTATTCAAAATAAATAGAAGATCAGTATAACTTACAGATCAGTTTTACATAAATAAACACATAAAATAATCTGAGACATGTTGACACATTGTTTGGAAAGTTATTAAGAGGCGTGCATATTAACAAAAAATATCCTGATATTAAAATAAATATGAACTAATTAATAAATAAATAAATAAAAATAAATATAATTACGTTGCAAAAGACAGACATTCTTTATATACACAACATAAAAGGAAGAAAACAAAAATAATAACAATCAAAATAATAATCAAGATGCTAATTTACAAAGTATTTTACAGTACATTCCACAGAAAAAGAAAAAAAAAAAAAAAAGAACAACAAAAAATAAAGAATAGAGAATAAACTGAATGCACAGAGAGAAAATATCTTTAACTTACAAATTAATGTTACATCACAATAAAACATAAAACAGCATAACAAATAATAATAATATTTAAATGATATTAAAAACACAATATACATAAATTACACAATCAATATAAAAAAAAATTGTATTAATAGTACTTTGGCATATTTTAAATATTTCGAGAATCGCTTTGAGTAAAAAACTTGTACTGATTATAATATCTTGTATCATGCCTACATTAAATGCAAATGCATAAAGAAATTTTCTATGAGAAATTTTAAATAATTTAAATTCTCATTGCTCCACAAATCTTTATACTGCCATGCAAATTTCATACATAATGTAATAGCAGTATAGCACGATTTCAAAGGTCAACAGACCAAATATCATATAATTTAGATTAAAAAAAGGAAAACCAAGGAACTAAGCATTAAGAACAAATAAAATTTATAAGAATTCCAAAGAAAAAAAAAATATTATAATAATTTTTTAATAAACACAACAATTAGAATTTCATGTCTCAGATGTTAAATAAATTTTGACAAAAATTAATTTTATAAAACTTTTTGTACACAGGTTTTGCATCACATTGTTACTTTTACATTGCAGCTATCATCTAAATTCCAAAAGCAATTCAGATAGATAGTGTGAAAGAAATTTATTTTTAAATTTGGCTCGGTTTTAACCTTAATCCAAAATGTTATGCTTCAAAATTTTAATTTTACCATATTTCTAAAAATCATAATGTACTTTCAAATTAATACTTGATTCAAATTATTTAAGGAAAACAATATTTAATAGCATAAAAATATGTTTTAAAAAACCATCCAAGAACAACCATTTTACTGTCTGATAATTAATAATAGTCATAAAATTATTAAATGACAATAGAAAAACTGTTAATATTAAAAGCAAAAAAAAAAAAAAGTTTAATTTATAAGTATGAAAATATAACTGAAAAAATATTTTGTAACTGAAATACAACAAAAATCAAAATTTTTTTTTTAATGAATAAAAAAAAAAAAAATCACCTGAAAAAAAAACCCAATTTATTTATTTTACACCTAGCATTAACAAAAACCTACACATAAAATTTTTTGGAACTTCTTAATCAATAATTCAATCTTTAAAAAAAAAAAAAAATTTCTATGGGCAGTTTTTAAAAAATAAATATAAATATTATTAATTCATAGCAAATTAAATACACAATTCAAATATATAAATTGAATATTTTTAATATTATTATTTATTGACAACTTTAATTATTTAAAAGTTAATTTTGTTCTAACTAAAATAGGATATATCATTTAAAATATACAAAATTAAAAAAAAAAATTAACACATATACAATAAATAAAGTTTAATTTTTAAAAAATATCTTGCAGTATTTTTTTAAAAAAAAATGTTTATAAGCAAAATTAGCATTGTTTTAACAATATAAATAAAAGCCATTTAAAAAAAACATTCAAGTAATTATATTCAATTTTGACCTTATAGATTAAATTGAAAATTGAAAGAAAAGCTTTGTACCATTTGAACAATATATACTTATATAATGTTGACTTTTATTTATGAAAATAAAGATGTCATTGCTGAATATTGTAAAAACTTATATATCTATTTCATAGAATGGATATAGGTAGGTTATTAAAATTATTTGAAATTAAAATTTATTTTTCACGTCTTTATTAAAAAAAATTACCAATATTTCAAAGAATAGCAAATAATAATAATAAACATTTATTATAAGCTTCATCATTTAAAATGGTCCTTATATAGCTATATTTAAAAATTAAGAAATGCTTTCAATATACAAAATTATTTTCTCTAAAGATTTTACTAAGATCTAATCAATAATTCCACAAAAAAATTAACCTAGTATTCTAAATTTTGTATGTTAATCAACAAGAGTCAGCATGAAATTGTTATGAAGAATTATTTCTTATAAAATAATTCATCATAACCATTTGCAAACAATAACAATAAATAAATAAATACAATAATAATAATAATAATAATAATAATTAATAAATACAATAATAATAATAATAATTAATAAATACAATAATAATAATAATAATTAATAAATAAATAAATACAATAATAATAAAACTTAACAAAACTTTAGAATCAATACATAAAATCATAAAGATGTTTCAAACAAGTTCTTTTTGTACATTAAGCAATAATTGTAAGTTCAATATTAAATTAAAGGTAAATTAATTTTTAAAATTTAGTGGTATTTGTATATAGATTTATGCATATTATTTTTGTTCCTTTAATACTAATTTATAAATGGATATAAAGAAGATAATGGATTTTGTATGGATCAAAGAACCATAAAAAATTATACTTATCATTATATAAATGAGCAAATCTTTTAACAGAAGATCATTTATTGAAAAAAAATTTAATTTTAAAAACACAACTTCAAAAACAAATTTTAAGATAAAAAATTGATATATTAATTTTAAGTTTGTATATGATAAATTAATGACACTTACATTATTAAATTATTATAACATACCAATAAAAAGTATTTAAAAAATGATTTCGGGGTAATTAGAAGAATTTAAAATTAGATTAATTTATTTTAAATTTTTATTTTGAACTAATGATTAATTAAATTATTTAAAATAATTGATTACTCTGAAATAATTAAAAGTTAATTTCTGGCAAGAAAGTCAAATTATTTTACGTCATCAATAAATTAATTAGTTCACATATTTTAAAAACGAAATTTACTTAAGAAATTTTGTATGGCGAAATAAAAAAAAAAATTACTAGAATTATTAAAAACAGTAATACTGTTTATAATTTTTATGAATTTTTATCTTCTTAAAAATATTACTTCTTGTGATGCAAAACAAGTATTAATTCTGAAAACATAACATCATAAAAGTATACATAAAACTAATGATTGAAAGGAATGACAAAATTTTCTGAAATATTAATATGCTGTTTATAACAAAAATTCGCTCCGAATAAAGAATTTTGACATGCAAATTCCATTCAAAATAAAACAAATATTCAATAAAATTAAAAATTGATTTTCAATTTCAGAATATTACATTTCATTTCATTTTAACAATTAAGAACATAAGAAAATTTATAAGAAATTAAGCAAAATTCTTATAATTGTGGCAAAATAATGTGAGTAAACTTATTATGTTAATATCAGGAACTAAATCTATTCTGTATTTAAAATAAATAATAGAAATGTATAATAACCCTTTAATATATTACATTTAGATGTTCATGTATATATATATATATATATATATATCATCATTAATTTAAAATTCATTTTTTTTTATCTAATTTAAACTCCTGCTTCAAGATAAAAAAAGGCTTTCAAATCATCAGTTTGCTTACAATATTATGCAAAACTTGTAAGGTTTCTTTAAGATTTATACTTAGTAGAGATTTATTCGCCTTCGCCTTAACATTCAAAAAAAGAAGAAAAACCCAGGGAGACATGAAAATAGGAACAAACAGTATTTTGAATTTAAACGATTAAGAAATATATACAGCCATATATATATACATTATATACAGCCTCTCATCCACACTACAATGTGAAAATTTTGGGTGATTGAATTTGACGGAAAAAATTGGAACACATATGATTTCATATGTCAGCATTGAAGTAGAAAATAATTACCACTCTACCTGGTGTTTATTTTTAGGCACACATCACAAGCTGGATGCTAGCTCACAGATGGAGATACGAATTTCAGCTGCAATACATGGTAATAACAGATGAACACTAGCCATAATGTTTCAAATGTGAAGGCGGCTAAAAAAGAAGTATACATACATAATAGATACAAGCAGACACTGGATTTATTAATAGAGTGGTGTTTGCTCAAATAATTGTCTCCACCGTGGGAGACCAATAAAAAAATCTCTGAGTGTCAGTTCCTTCAATTGCAATTGATGTGCAGCACCGTGTCTCAAAGCATCCCACAAGTTCTGTAATTTAAATCAGAGGAAGCTTGTTAATCTATTCAAATAATACCTTCAATTTCTAGCAGCTCCTCCACAGAATGAGACCAATGTTGTTAGGCATTATCATAAATAAAGTAAGTATCAACAGCATTTCAGAATAGATGCAAATGAGACTAAATCATTTGCTTACAATAGCTATCTCTATTAACAGTGTGTGTGTATGTGCTCATTGTAGTCATTTACAGAATATCTACTCAAATAAGCAACCATGGCAAAACAACTATAACGATTCTTTCCCAAGTATTACTGAAATAAAACCATGTCCTGGCCTCTCTCTAGCAATTGGCATTCAATATTGCTCATGACATGGGAAAGACTCATATCTAGAGTCTATAGACGCCT
The DNA here is from genome assembly GCA_021605095.1 of Caerostris extrusa. Lineage (NCBI taxonomy): Eukaryota > Metazoa > Arthropoda > Arachnida > Araneae > Araneidae > Caerostris > Caerostris extrusa. The sequence continues at coordinate 63,369 of BPLR01018932.1, forward strand.
AGTGTTTTTAACACCAGTCAAAATTGCGTCCCCTATGAATAGCAAATAATAGAATGCAAATTTAGGTTGAAAGGCAAAACAAACTTTTATAAAGAACTTATGAATCAATACAGTAAATCATAATCATTGGCGTTTTGTTGAATGTTACTCGCTAACTGGTATCGGATTCGTTTGACCTGCAGAACAATAACCAGCCATTCTTCGATAACTGCTACAAATCTTTTCACACATCTGCATTGATAGCCTAATAAGCACATAAGATGACACTGTGGTCAGTATCAAATTCTTGAACTATACACATCACATCACGAACCACTTCATGATTACCGATCATTCTCCCCATGTAAAATCACATAGGTTGCTTTTTCCTAACCCTCTTATACAAACAACTCACTTGAAAAAATTTTAAATAGCATTCTTCACCTTCACTTTGCATATTTGCATTGTATTTGGCATAAAAACTAATATGACCTGAAAAAAATATATATATCATGTAACCTCCATTGTTTTCATAGAAATCATTTTCTAGCGAACTAAATTGTCCTTTATACAAATAATTATAAATTTCTTTATCCAATTTTATCGCTGGAAAGGTGATTAGATTGAAGGTCAAAATTAGTGCTTAAGTTTTAAATACTAAGATAGTTCATTTAGTAAATTTATTTATTACCCTTCTTGAATTTGAAAGTTTTTAATCATTAATTTTGAATTTAATTTAAAAATAAACGATTAAAAAAAATATATATATAAGGTCAATCTTTGAGTTTTATCAGAATTTGTTACAACATTCTTTTCTATGTACTATGCAATGCTTTTTTTTTTTAACTATATACCAAAGGGTTATTTACTAACAAGAAACAATAATTTCCAGAAAATAATAAGTATTATTTGAATAAAAATAATTTAAAAATTGACATATTTCAACTAAATGCCATTTTGTCCTATATTTTTGTAATATAAATTATAAAAGAAAAACTGATTGCAATGAGCAATGTAAACACAATTTCTCACCCTCAACTTTTAAATCTTGTATAATAGCCTCTTCTGCTACAATTCTTTTCAGAACTTAAAAAAGAATCACCCATTTCTGAATGAATTGAACTTTCATCGACTTCTTTTTCAGATTCAGCAGTTTTATCTCCTACTAGTTTTCTCATAGCTAAGTCATCAATGGTAGAGCCAGTAGCACTATCTCCCATACTAGAACAATAATTTTTAGATAATTCTTTTTCTTCTTTATCAACTTCGGCTATTAGTGAATATACTTCTTGTTCAACCTTTTCTAGAGTGATAGCTGAATTCAAATCAGATTCTACATTATCTCTATCAACTGCATGAGAAATAGAATCATTTAAGCGACTTTCTTCAATAATTATCTCCTCATTCACTTGTTTGACAATTTCCTCTGCCTTCTCCAACTCAGAAAAAACAAACTCAGTTGCAACAGGTTTATCTTTACCATTTTTTGTAAAATCATATCGGTATACAGTAGGTTGATCCTGCTTCTCTCTCTTCTGTATTTTTTGCGATTGTCCTCATCTGGCTCAAACATTTTTAATTTATCTTCAAAACTTATTTGCTCCTGAACTATCTCTCCTTCAGCCATTGGCAAATCATCGAGAGACACATCATGGGTCCACTTGTCAGTGCAGGGTAATGTATCAGTGGTTAAAGACAATCGCTGGAAATAGCTTTTCTTTTCTGTGAAGCTCAGATCATCCTGTTCAGAATCAGTAGATCCTTTTCTTTCCGTATCCGATGCTTCTTTTTCCGGTACCTTTCTTAAAGCCTTGACAGCATCTGGTTTTAGGAACATACAGATTGATGGAAGGAAGAAAAAAAAATTCAATCTACAGAAGAAATTTGTGCACACAAGCTTTGTTTGTGCTAGCATCTCCATGCAACAAAAACATAAAATGAACTAAATTCACAGCACATTTGTCATTACTGTAGAAAATACATTTCCAATTTTACTCCATTTTTCAAACATGCAAACTTTTCACTTCACAGTAAAAATAATAAACCAAGAGAAATGCCTGAGCATGCATATATATATATCGACTGATTATCTCTTATGATTGTCATGCGGACAAACAATGTTTTTCAAAATACAACAATTCAATACAAAAAAATAATCAAAATAATATTAAATCATATTTATGTGCAATTGATACAATAATAATCAAAACAAGATATCAACAAGCAACAATCTGTTTACCAATCCATTTACTGAACAAGATAAAAGTAATATACTAAAACATAAAAGTAATAATCAGAATTTTTTCAATTTCCATGTATTCATTCACAACTAAATAATAAAAATATCTAATAAAGCTTGCATACAATTTCTTTATCATCTAAGAACAAAACATTCTAAATAAATAAAAATAATAATTTTCAAAACATTACTGATCAAACCAATAAGAATTTAGAAAATTTTTTCAATAGAAAATAATTTTTTTGTATAATTAACATATTAAGAAAATTATTATAAATAACATTAGTTATATAATTGATTCAATATTCAATATCTCTAAATTAAAAAAGATTTAAAATTCATCACAGTTCCTTTTTCATGCAATGATTTTTTTTTTCTTAATACCTTTTATTTAAAAGTGCAAAAATGCTTAGTATATATTATTTTAATTTTTTTTTATTTTGTTCAATAAAATTGTGCCTTTTAATTTTTTTCAAGCTTTTAAACAAAAATAAAAGAAAAAAGAAAACCACAGAATTGCACAAAATAATAAAATAAAAAAACAATAATTTTGAATGCTCCTTGCTTTTATAAAACATATAATAGCAAATTTTCATCATCATATACAACATAAGAATATAATATCATGCAAACTATTTGCAAATAAAATAAACATAAAATAATCCAAATGAAATACATAATAAATAATATACACATGCTGCACATAGCATGCTATTAAAAACTCACCATCACCTTCAAAATTGATAGAAGTCTCAGTTTTGACAACTGTAACTTGCCTCACACAGCCAGATTCATCAGTTTCTGTCCATTCTGTATATTAATTAACAAATTAAATTTAGAAAACAAAATACAAATTTATATAATTAAATATGTTGCTTAATACTGCTTCATCTGTTTTAAAGATAAAACAATATAACTTTTTTAAATAAATTTTTATGTTTTAATGAATTCTGTTTTAATTTTGAAAAATTAAAAAATCAATTAATTAAATAATCGAATCAATAAATTAATATTAGATGAAATTCATAAAATTTTAAATATTAAAATATGTAACAAGTAAGAGAAAAGGGACACTAAAGCAATTTGTATTTTGTATGTGTAAAGAAAAAAATACATGTTTTTAATGCAGTAATTACAAGTTGAAAAATAATAATTTTCAAATAATACTCTCACTGTTAGTTCGTTTTCCCTTTATTGTAAGTAAGAAAAGTTGAGCTGACTAAAAAAAATATATATAACTTTTTTTTTTTTTAATCGAAAGAAACTACTGATAACATACTTGTAATATTGATATAAATAATTCTTCCAATGTAAAAATAATAAAAGAATCCCTATTTTGTAAACTATTTTACTGACCTTTATTTTCTAAGTCAAAAGATTCTTCATCGGTTGAACATTCATTTGTATATTCATCTGCATTAGAAACTCTTTTAGTGTTTCGCTTATATGTTTATTTTTCTCTACAAGAGATCCGTCATTTTCAAAACCTGCAGTTTCATCTTCTGGAAGTAACTCCACTGTCCAAGAAGATTTTCTATTACAAATTTGAGTCGCACCAGAATCTTCTTTGCGACGATGTCTAATAGAATCTTCAGTAACATTTTTATTACCATGTCCTAAATTATTGAGAGACATCTCAGATAAATTATGAACAGGCATTGCATAAGATTCCTTATTATCATCAGATTCCATCGATAATTCTTCTACATCTGTAAATCCATCCTCGACAGCATCAGATTTTAAAAACTCTAAACATGTCATTAATGGCGAATCCTCAGTAGAAGTTTCAAGAGAAGGAATACTCTTTAAAAAAATTGTATTGGAAAAAGATTTAGCAATATTGGAAGAAAAGAAATTGCTTTGTTTATGTGAAAAAGCATCTTTTACAGCAGATGGATTTTCAATAACAGACAAACCTCCAGACAATCTCCTCACACAACTACCTGAATATTTTCGCAACATCCTGTCTCCTTCCTCTTCAGACATGTATTCTGCATCAGTTAAGCATTCCTCCTTGAAAGTCGTACTAGACTGGTTAAAAGTGGAATCAGAATTCATGTCATTGCTTATTCCAAAACAAGCTACTTCATCCAGATTTATTTTCTGCAAAGGTTTTTTTGGATGAAGACGAATCATCCTCATCTGAAAACTCAAAATCTTCATAACTGACATCAGCAAAGGAATCTTCTTTCCACGAATAAAAATCAGAACTATTATTTTCTTTCTCGCAGAAATTAATATCAGAGTTACTATTAGAATTAAAAAAACTGGCATCAGATGTAAGACGATTGTTACAATCTATATTAAGTTGAATAATATCGTCTTGCTTTTCATTTTCTGATGTTTCTTCTTCAGACATAAACATGTCTTCGGTTTCTATAGCTGATTCAGTTAGAAATTCCGTATTTGCTTCCATTATTGTGTTTATAGTAAAACGAATTGCAAACAAAAAATTTCAGTGGTAAAAATATTCAAATATGTATTGCAGTGAGTGGCTTTCAGATCCATCAATTTTAAAATTATAATCTAAAAAAAGTGAACAAATTAAATTAAAATAAAAGTTTGTTTGCACAAAGGAAGGAAATACATCGATTTGTTTTAAATGCAAAGTAACACTATTCAAAAGCTTATATTTGCCACAGAGTAGTAAATCTTTAAGCCTGATAATTTCAACTGTAACAAATGGTATTCTGCCATTCATGTATGAAAATAGGAGGACAAACTTATGCCTGTATATTTGCAATTTATGCATTCTTTCAAATTTTAATTTCAGAAATGCATTTGACAATATATACATGAATTCTTATAAATTAGCATATTTAATTAATCGATAGAAATTAATTATGTTCTTGCTGAAACCTGAATAAAAACTAGGATTGACTAAATATTTACAAAAGTAAAAAGAATTATGTTAGAACAAATGAAATATGTGAATTTATACATTTATTGTTGGAAATATGCATTTAATAACTTAAGTTAACAATGGGAAATATGAAACAGTAGAATCTTTTTACCAAATGAAGATTCGAGACTTACAATTTTACATAAACGATAGCATTCATGCGGTTTTTTTCCAAATATATTTATGACAACAAAAATGCATTTCTTCATTATTTCCTATTTCTGTGTAATACTACCGATTTGATTTTATATGAGATTACATTAAACTGTTACTCATTGTTGATTAATATAAAGTCGAAAAATCACATTTAATATTTAAATGTAATTTTTAAAAATTAATTATAATTGCTACATAAACAATATTACGGTCATATTTTATAAAAACAAAAATATTTTCAATATGGGTAAAATATCAATTTATAATATACATAAAAGTAAAATTCAATGTGGTAATATCAGATTTATTAATGTTATTTTCCAAATTTTTCATTTAAAAAAACCCTATTTGTAAAAGTTAATTAAATTATATTTCCTTTAACTTTGCCTTTAAAGGTTACAAAGAATAAAAAAAAACAAAAGCCTCTCTCGCAATATTTTCTATTATGTTCCAGGATATGATTTCATATTAACAAAATTCTAGAAAAAATACTTATTCAATAAAAATTTTACTCTTATCTTATTTTTTAAGAAAAAAAATATAAAACAGAAAGCTTTTTGTAAAAAAACCTAATAACAGTAAAGAGGACCCTTTTTTATACCCTTTTCTAGACATGAAAAATTATTTTTTAAACATATTATAAATGCAATTTGAATTTATTATGATATTTGTATCATATGACAGAAACACTGTAAAAAAAAAAACTTTATGAAACTGCAAACTCTAACAAATGCAAAAACAGATGAATTAATGATTACTAGATGCGTTAATGATTACTAGAAATAGTCAGTGAATATTCATATCAATGAGTTCAAAAAATTATAACCAAATATAAAACTGATTAATATTTGGATAGCTAATTTTTATATGATACTTATCAATCTTTATGAAGCATTAAATCTAAAATTTAAAAGCTATTTTTCTCTTTAGATGTATATAGCACGAAACAAGAAAAGTTACAAATATGTAGATGTTCAATTGAAAAATAGACAAGAAAGATTAAACTTTCCATTTACAAGAATACAAACAGAGATATGTACATTTCTTTTGCTTTTACCCAGTTCAGCAGCTTTTAATGGACTGATGCTTTAATTTCATAATATCAATCTAATAAATTAAGGAGTCTTAATTTTTGTATATAAGAAATCAAGCAAGGAATTTATTGCATCATAAAAGGCTTAGACTCATTTATTACATTATAGAAAAATAAAGAGGATTCAATCAAATTTATTTTTTATTTTATTTATAAAGGAAACTACCGATACATTTTAAAGCAAAATTTATTGGCATATAATTCAATTACCAATACATGGTTAAGAATTCAATCACAAAATGCCATACATGTCAATACATGGCACATTAACAAAAAAATTTCAACAGTACTATTGTAATCCTTAGGGGGAAAAAATCTTTTTCTCATTGGGAAAAAATACAAGTATTTTGTTGTTACATAGTCTTGATTGTCAGATTATTTTTTTAGTAGCATCATCTGTTGAGTCAGTAGAATCTTTCATACTTTCAATAACAGAATGCATCATTTTAGTATAATTTAAAAAGCTCTCCAATAATTCCTGAAGTAACATCAATGCCAGATGATGGTCCTGCCTCACTAGTTGGAAGATTACTAACAGAGTCAGCACCAGAAAATTCAGGTGGTGGAGGAATGATTGAATTCTGATCGTCTATCGTAGAAAAATCATTCAAATTTGTCTGTTGCAAAGGTAACGAATTGTTAGCAGCAGTACCCATGCATCCATTAGTGGTTTCTTTTTCTTGTGTTTCATGAACTGATTTTACAGTATCCATAGTAGAACTCGTAGGCTCAATCGTAGATTCAACATCCATACAAAGAGTTTTCAAAAATGCTTGACCAATCACACTAGCTGGTAAAGGCTTTTGAAGCATGCTTTCTTGACTTGAACTTCCAGATGGTAAATTATCTTTCCCTTCTTGACCTTGGTCAACAAGTGATTTCAAAAAGACTGATCCAATAACAGAAGCAGGTATTGCATCAGTGGATTGTTGTGGTATATCATGCTGGAGCATGGTTTTCAAAAACGCTTGTCCAAGTACTGTAGATGGAATAATTTTTTCTTTTTCTACTTCTTTAACGGCAATCGACTCTTCAGAAGAAGATTTCACATGAGTCTGGTATGACTTCTGACTTGTCAAAGCTTCTTGCTGGTCAACAAGAGTCTTTAAAAATGCTTGCCCAACTACAGATGCAGGAATAGATTTTTCAGCACTGCTTTTAACATCCTGAGAATCTGAGATTAAAGTTTTCAAGAATGTTTGACCAACAACAGAAGAAGGAATAGATTTCAAACTGCATTCTTCTGTCTTTGAAGGTGATTCATGTTGAATTAGAGATTTCAAAAACGCCTGACCAATTACAGTTGATGGGATATTTGCTTGTATTTTACTTTCACATGAAGGCTCTGAGGTATGTTGTTCTGTTTCTAATAGTGATTTTAGGAATGTCTGTCCAACAACAGAAGAAGGAATAGCTTTGGAACTACTTGCTTCATTTTCCAAAGTTTTTCCTTGGTCAATCAATGTTTTCAAAAATGCCTGACCTACCACGGAAGAAGGAACTGCCTTGGAGCTATGTTGCTCACTTTCTGTACTTGTTCCTTGGTCAATCAATGTTTTCAAGAAAGCCTGACCAACAACAGAAGAAGGAATAGCCTTGGAACTATGTGGCTCACTTTCTGTACTTGTTCCTTGATCCATCAATGTTTTCAAAAAGGCTTGTCCAACAACAGAAGCAGGAACAGGTTTCTCTGTTACATTTTCTTGACTTGTTTGTTGTTCATTCATCAAAGATTTAAGGAATGTTTGACTAATAACAGGTGCGGGAATCGGTTGTGATGTTTCTCTGGAGATTGATGAAGTTTCTTTTAGAGTTGTGTCACTTGATTGCCCAACTAAAGTTTTCAAAAATGCTTGTCCTACAACTGCTGCTGGTATAATTTCAGGATTTTCACTTGAGTTATCAGACGAAGCTATATTTGATTGAGTCTCTATTAAAGATTTCATAAAAGTTTGTCCAATAACTGATGATGGAATAGGCTTCTCGATATTGGCACCTGATTTTAAACCTCCTTTAATCTCAGATTCTAAAAGAGTCTTTAAAAATGCTTGTCCTACCACAGGAGCAGGAATTGCTTCCTCTTTGCTTTTAACATCACTTTGACTTCCCTCCTGCAGTAAAGTTTTGAGAAAAGACTGTCCAAGAACAGGAGCAGGTATAACTCCTTTAGAAGCTTCTTGTTCTGCAGCAAGATGAACATCTGATGACTGTTCTAAAAGATTTTTCATAAAAGACATGCCCAGAACATTTGCTGGAATTACATTTGAAGAAGTAGATTTATCCACTTTTGGGGTATCAGATTCTTTGATTAAAGATTTTAAAAATGTCTGACCTACAACTCCTGAAGGAATCGCTTCATCTTTTGAAATGCTTTGTGAAGTATCCACCAAAGTTTTCAGAAATGCTTGCCCAACTACAGAAGACGGTATTAAATGTTCTTTTTGCTGTTGTTCAGCGCCAGATTTAAGAAATGGTTGAGATGAAATTTGTGTCTCTGAAGATTGTGGATTTTTTGTTTCAGGTATTTTCGACTGAGAAGTAATTAAATTCTTAAGAAATGCTTGTCCAACGACGGATGCTGGTATTGGCTCTTCTTTAGTACACTTTTCTTCTTCAGCTAAACTTTTAAGAAAAGAAAGACCTATAACAGAAGCTGGTATACTCTTTTCTGATGGAATATTTTCTTGAATTTTACTTTGTTGCTCTACAAGTGCATTCAGAAATGTGTGGCCAATAACGGATGCAGGAAATGTTGTTTCTTTAGTAGTATCTTCAAGTTCTGCATGTTCTGTTAAAAATTTAAGAAAGCTGAATCCTACTACATCAGCAGGTATAGTACTTTGAGAAGATGTACTTGAAGATTTGGGAAAAGTAGTAGTTTCAGATTTGGTAGGTTCAGTTACAGATTTTTCAGTCTTAGATTTTTTTCTTCTTGGATGTTAGATGCAACATTCTCTTCCTCTTCTTTATTAGGATTTTTACTTTTTTTTTGGCCTGAATATCTTGCTCGAACAACTGTCTAATGTAAGCTTTATTACTTTGACCCTGGTTTGCAGCAGTCGAATCACTTAAAGCAGATGACTCAGACCCAGAAGAAGTTGTATGTGTATCAGAGGATGAAGCAGATTCATTTTTCTGAGATGTCGAAGTATCAGTTGTTTCTCTTTTAGAAGAACCGATTTTTTGAGAATTTGGATCGGGTATATCTCGAGGTGCAGAATGAACATCCGGAAATTTATTATCTATATCTTTAGGTAACTTATGGATATTATTCTCAGGAACAAATTTATTACCAGGTGTTTTTCGAAAATTAGCTGTTTTAGGGCCTTTTTTATATGAAGAATTCAAAATTGGCATTTTAAATTGTTCCCCATGATCTGGAAACTTTGCATCTGGGAAACCAATTTTATTTGTTTTTATATTTTCTTTATTCCATGGAACAATTGTTGCAGGAGCTCTGTGTTTCACAAAAACTACATTTTCAAAGTCTGGTACAGCAGTATCAATCATTACATCCCCAAAGGAATCCAAGTTAATTGCCTGTAATGGTCTGACTGATCTAGCAGGTGCATTTGATTGTGAATATGTTTCTAGGAAAGTGGAAGATCCAGAAAAATTAAAAATATTTTCATCATCCTCTCCACTAAAATTGCTGTCGGATATAATATAGTTATCAATAGAAACAACAGCATTCTGCATTGAACATCTAGTCGGAAATTGTGATAGTTTAATATTAATTTTTTTCTTTAATTGTTGAATTAGTCACATTTTAGAGACTATAGGTTGTACAAAGTGTGAAGAATCTGTTTCAGGAACAAAACAAGAATTGGTCCTATCATCTAAACACCTCTTCTTTAATTTTCTTAAATATTTCTTAGGGTCATTACAAATTTTATTATTTTTAATAAAATAAAAGCCAATTACATCAGAATACTTTGAACTCTGAAGCTTTTACTTGTATTTTCTCCTTTAGATGATTGAAGATAAGATGAATAAGAATAATCTGCTTTTGGAATAATATTTTTAACAGTTATTTGCTCAACAAATTCAGTTAGTTTAGCCAATGGAGCGGATTTTACATGTTCAGGAGAATATTGCATTCTCAACCATTCATATGTGTCAGTCCAAAAAGGTTCAGGAAAATCTCGATGCTTAAAACGTTGCTGATATTTTCGTCTAGGGTTCAATTTTCGAGGAGAATCTGAGGGCCATGAATTACGTCTAGTAATAACTTTTCTTTTTCTTCCAGATGCTGGAATTGTCATTGCCCCTGAATTTATAGAAAATGATACTTTTCGTTTAACTGAATCCAGAGTATTGCTTTTTTTCTTAGCTCTTATTGATTTCATATCATTGTAAGTCTTTTTGTGTCCATTGTCTTTCAATAACTGTGATCCAGGTAGATGATTTTCAGATCCAGTCCAATAGTAGAGTTCTAAAAATTGACACATAACCAGGTAAATGAATGGTTCATAAGCAGTCTTAATTACCGTTAGAATCACTCAAGCAAAAACCAGGTAGTAGAGGTAGGGTTTACTTGGATAGCAGAACTGGACACAGCAGTATGAAACACACCATGCAAATTATTTTCCAAATTTGTCACACCATGCAAAATGGGTAAAACAAATATCACAGACCTTAGATTCCACAATAATATATTTCAGAAATCCTATTATTAAACCCTTAGTTCTCTTTTCATTTATTTTTTCAACAAAATCAAAATCTGATAAGCATGTACACAATAATTTCTAGTTTATAAAATGGTTAAATTATTTAACACATTAAACCATTAATTCAATCATTATTGAAAAAATAATAATGTAAAGTTATAAATAATTATTTAATCATAACGAAAAGACAAATGTTTATCGCAAATGAACAGAAAATACAGTTTTCTATAAAGATGAAAAAAACATTTTGCTTTATATAAAAGAAAAAAATAGTATATATGTAAATGTTTATTTATCTAGATTAAATTAACAGTGTATATGTTTGTGAATATATGACAGAATAAACTTTTAAAAGATCAAAAGCAAAATTATTTCCATTGTTAAATTTTCTAAAAGAAAAAAATTTTCAATAGGATTTTTGAAAAATAAGCAAGAAAACAAACTATTTTTAATATGTTTCCCTTAATGTTTAATCAATATATATTATATTTTTGTATCTATTAAAAATGAAAGAATTTAACACAGTAAACACTAATATACATATATAAACGGCATGTAAAAACAGATTGATTTTTGATAATATAATTATGCTAAATAATTCTTCACTAGCGCATCGTGGACCATAGCTGTCTGCCTTTAGGCAGATTTCGTGACAGGTAATGTTTCTTTTTACAGGGTAAGGAGATCAGCTCTATGCCCGACACTCTACAGTCATAATAGACTGGGATCTACGACTTAAAGTGGATTCCAAAACACTATAAGCATTCATGATACCACCTGGACTGAAACAGAAAACCTGTGGCCCTGAACTCTAGTTACTCGACTATCAGGCTCCCCATGTTAAATGATTTGGCATACAAATTAATTGAATACTTTACAAATAATTTATTTTGGTTCCATATATACATTAATAAGAAATCTTTAAAAAGATTTAGTATGAAAGAAAATGTATTTATTTATGTCATTAAATGTATGTATTTCATCAAATTAATAAGTTATTTAGAAAAATTAATTAAAGCAAATAAAATTTTACAAAATAATTTTTCTGTTATGAATATTGCATGTTTATAGTGACTTTTGAGTAAATATAGAATAATTATTAAGTATGTTATTCTCATTGAAACTTTTTTAAATGATTTAGTGCAGTTAAATACACATAATTTGTATTTAAAACCTATATTCTAAGGAAATGTATATTAGTAGGAATGAGGTTATAGGTTTATAAAATAATTAATCATCCAAGGAATCTAAATGAAATGATACACATGCAAAAAAACAACATCTATCAAATTAAAGAAAAAGTCGATATCGATCACAATAAAAACCAAATATTTAAAAAACTGTACAGCCTTCGCATTAATTAAATTAAAACATTCAATTTACTGCACCTAAGACACTTTCGTATTTCCTTCCTTTATAATAACATGAAATAAATAATAAACTTAAAATTATGATAATTTGATAAAAATTAGAAAGTACAACAATCTAAATACAAAGCTAAAAAATTACACTATAATAAAATTACAACAAGAAATTTTTTTTTCTTATGAAAAGATCTATTTGTTATAAAATAATTAAAATTAGTATTTAAATTGATTTTATTTATTTTAAAATTTAACAAATTAAAATTCAAAAACATAATTTAAATTTTCAAATATTAATAACTACTCAATTCTTCAAGAGGTAAAATTAATAATAGAAATAAATTCTTAAAACTAGAGAAAGCATTCTTTGAATAAATGAATTTTTAAAAAAGAAAAAAAAATTTTTTTCATTTATAATCATTAAATATTTAATATACATAAAATGCATGCATAGAAAAAGACATACCATAAGATTAAAAATGATGCTAAGTATACTTTACCAATTTAACTGCCTGTCCTTTTTGATATTTTTGGAACTACCAACACAGAATTATAAGACAGTTAAATGCAGAAGACTGCAAAGGGCAAAGCAAATGATGAAAGAAGAAATAGCTGATCTTATAAGGTTTCAGCTAACAGGATTAAAAAGATTTTGGCAGGATGCCCTGTTTATGAGGTTTTTATGTTTTGGTTATCGAAAAATATAAATGCCGTAACTGAAAAATGTAATTTTGATTGATGAATATATTTTTCATAAGAGTTTCTTCAATTTTAAGAAACAATACTAATAATTCTCAATGCAGAATTTAATTTAATTTAATTTATGTAATTTAACACAAAGGCTGCACAGTTTTATTTGATCAGAAAGAAAAATTTGAAAAGAAGTCTAACAAATGGTCTCACCTTTCTTTTCTACATGAGTTTCAGTTTGGGATTTATCTTCCAAGGAAGATACTTCCATCTCTGCAGTTGCTTCACTAGACAAAGTTGCCACAGTAAGTTCTGATTTGTCATCTTCATGAACACTTGCATCTGAAATTTGACCATTACTGACATTTTGTGTGAATGTTTCAGATAGAGCTGAAGGGATATTTTGAACAAGAGTTTCTGGGCCTTCTTCAAAACCTACAAGATATAAAAAAAAAAAAAAAAATGTATAAAATTTTAATTTTTACTATTAAAAGAGGTCAAGCATCAATTAATAAAATTTACAAATTAATTGCACAATGTAATTAAATATACTGTAAAAAAAGATAATGAATATTTACTTAAATAAGGAATAGCATTTTTAAAATTATGACTTAATCTTATAAAAAAAAAACTTTTTTTTTCCCACAGAAAAAAATATCTATGTATACAAAACAGTAGTTTCTCAATATTTTTATTATTAAAAGATAAATATAAAATGTAAAAGTTTTTATGGCAATTTTTCTTTTTTTTTCCCCTTTAACATATAGATAATTTATCTACTTTCACTTTGGTTAACAATACTAAAAAAATTATATCTCTAATATGACAAAAATATAATAAAGACCTTGATAATTTAATTCTCATTCAAAGATCTGTAATAAATTGACAACTTAAAGTAAATAATTTAGTTTAAAAATAAATTTCATTGTATTATATAACCAAAAAAAAATATTAATTGTGAATTACAAAAAAATTCCCTACACATGTAATACCAAACAATTTCTAATAAAAATCTTTTTCTAATATCTTTTATTTTAAAAAAATATCCATTTTACATATTTTTCATTTTAATTTATTAATGAATAAAACAATTTATTATAATGTTTACCATCTTAGATAAATATCAAATTGAAAGAAATAGTATTAATCAATAATTATTTTTTAAAAATAAGAATTAATTCATTTATTTTTGAAAATATGTCAAAAAAGAGATAATAGAAGATATTTTCATGAATTAATTTATTTAATTACATAATTTAAGAGCTCATAAATAGAAATTTATTTATAGCATTCATTTAAAAGCATTATAGCATTCATAGCATTTATCTAAGGAATGTAAAAATCCAAAGACTTTAAAGTTACACTTTCTTTTATTTCAAAATTGTTTTAAGCCCTTAAAAGTTTAGTAAATATTTAAGCAATTTGCAATTACTAATTTTTTAATTCTTACCTTTACCAACAGACTGAGAAATAACTTCAGTAGGTCGTTTGGAAGCTTTATCTAAAAATGTATATAACAGCTTTATTAAATAAAGCTTTAATGGTTAAAAGCATAAAAAATAGCATACATAGCATTTATTAAAAATAGAATTTAAGAAATTTATTACCTGAATGTCTTGTTTCAGAACGGAATTGTGCATCCTTGTCGGAACTTTCACTACTTGTTTCTGCAGCAGATTCAGCTTCCTATACAAATATTTGTTTAAAGAATTAAAAATTTTAATAAATACTATGTTGTTTCAAATACTGTTTTAATACTATCAATATCGTGATTAAATAAATGCAATTTCGGGTTATAAACATTAAAAGCGAAATTTTGGACAAATTATTTTTAAAATTTTATATTGTGCTTCAAATTAACATCAAATGAATAAAATTAAATCAAATATATCTTTAATGTACACCTTAAAGAAATAATTTCAATAACTTGTTATATGAAAAAAATTATAAAAACAATATTGCTTAGCAAAGAATAATATAAATACTTTTCAAGTTATTAGTGTTTCACAATACCTACAAATAGAATGTAGAAATTTGCAAAAACTACTTTGTCTTCTTAATGAATTATTCCTATCATCTTAAATCTTTATTGAATATTTTGTATTTTCTAATCATTTCAAATTTATGCTGTTTTAAAAAATATTAAATAGCTTGAATCAATTTTTTCCATGTAATCATAGAAGTTTAAATACCATGATTTATTTGGCTATAATTCACAGATTATACATGAAAAACTTCACAATTTTAAAGCGTTAACAACATATAAGCTGCTGTTTACAATCTGTGGTCTTAAATCAATTCTATAAAACCACCACAACAAAAATTTACCATACTTTGTGTGAGAGCAAAATAAACAACAGTCTAAATATAAAAGAAGAAAGAAAAATTATGGACAATGGAAGGAATCGGACATTTACAAAATATGATGCACAACATAATCTGTATGAGCTAATGGAGGAAAAGACCTGGAAAGAAATTATAGACAAAATTAAAAATGCTTTGCAGAAGACAAAATTAAATGATTACAAGATTGCCACATCTCTAACAATCTAAAGATTATAAATAGTCAGGAAAACGTTGTCACTTTCCTTTTCATAATAGTTCTTAAATGTGCATCTTTCTTCCCAGTTTCCACTAACAATAATAATATAACTTTTTATATAACTATGGCATAAAAACTATTCTTTAAAAGAGAAAAATAATGTTTACATAAAAATAAATGAGCAAAACCAAATTGATTAGTATATTGTATGTCAAAGAAGAGCCATGCAGATTACTATGCTACTGCAGGTAATACAAGATCTTTTATTTTTCAGTTGAACAATTGTGTCTGTGGATTGCAGGCAGAAAATTATGGGGGTTTTTTTATCAAATTATATCCCTTCAACTTTTAACATTTACTAAATTTTTAATATGGATGCATTCTCCAATTAATATTTTTTTTTTCATGCTCATTTCAATAGTAAATATAAAATATCTTGCAATGATCTTGAAAACTGACAGATGTAATATACTTATTTTTGACTACTAATTACTTAATATTCTTCACCCATATTACACTGATTCCCTGATTATATGAAAGATGGGTTCCTCAGAATTTGGCATGAATTGAAATCCTTTTCCATAAATCAATAACAAACCAAATTGTGCATAATTTAGTCATTTGCATATTTAATAAATTAATTGATTTTAAGTTTGCAATAAAATACTCTAATAGGATATGTTCTTCCAAAATAGAAAAATATTAAATTTTTGGGAAATATCTAAAACATAAATAAAAATTATTCAATAATTTAATATATTTTCTTGAGATTTTTCCTTATATTAATACTGTCAATATAAGTATGGAAGGACATAATGAAAACATGCTTATGTCAACTGACAAATTGAGAGCAATAAGATAAAACTTTTTATGATGGAAAAGACATCGACATCATTTCTTTGAATCTTCGTTTCATCAATCAAAATTTTAACACAGCAGAAGAAAATTTTGAAACATATTTTTCATTGTTATATACTGAACAATTCAATTAGATAAGAAATCTACAGTTTTACTCTAAATGAAGACCTAATGTCACTCTATTCAGATCTCGGATCAAAATTGAAGTTCATTTAAAATACCTCTGAAAAATTCTGATCTATGTTTAAAGGCAGGAATTTCAGGATCTTTGCCAGGTAAGATTTTTATCAAAGAAATGCAAAAGACAGAGAAATTTAAGAAAGGAGATACAAATGACTATCATTTATTCATCTCAGATAGCTGAAATATGCAAAGATCACCAAGCTCATGTATTGCATTCTTTTAATTATTGTTATTTGAAGTAAGTTTTAAATAAACAAAATTGCATCAATCAATAATATTTTATTTTTATCTAAAAGTAACACTTTTAAAAATAGGGGTAGCAAACCCTGAATTTACAATTTGCCTGCACAATTCCTTTTTTTTTTTTTCCCCCACTCTTCTTCAATTATGAAGTTATTTTTTTTTTACTCTCGAATTTCTAAAACGTTAGCACTCCTGTTTTGAAGTTTCTGCTGTATTGTAAATATTCTATAAAAAAAAAAAAAAAAAAAATACCACAGTTTAGTGTAAACTTCAAAAAAAGAAAGAGAAACATGTAATAAAAAGAAATTAAAATCCTTTACATGTTTATACATGGCATAAACACTATCCCTTTTTTAAAAATGTTATAACAGCTAAAATTAAAATGAAGGAATGTTACATACCTGGAAACTAATATCAGTTTGTAAAACATTGGTCAGAAAAAATAAATAGCAAAATTATTTATGCATATACTATTAAATTTTAATTTTACCTTCATAATATCTTGTTCATCATAAGTTCCATTCAGAGATGTGTCTCTTCTTAATGAGGCATCTCTTGATGAACCCAATTCTTCTTTGAATGTATCAAAACCTTCGAAATAGAAAAATTAATAAATATTATCTATAATAGGATAAAAGGAAAATTAATAATATATATTAGGGATATCCCATTAATAACCAATAATAATATTTAGAGTGTAATGATTTTTATATTTAGCATATAAAATTAATGTATTAAAAATAGATAAACTATTGCCTGATCAAAAACATTTATGTAATATAATTTCAACTGTCAAAATTTAAAGAATGAAGAACAAGAGAAGAGATAAGATAGTTAAATTTCAAATTATATTTTCATAATTAATTTTGGTATTTAAAAAACTTTATAATGATTATATTATAAACCTTACAAATCTTACATTTATACACCAAAAAAATATTCAAATTTATTTTGATATTTCTTTTTAACAACAGATTCTCAAAAGATTTCATATATTATAAGATTCTCAAATATTTATGAAAAGTACATACCTGATTGATCTAAATGAACTTTAGCCACTGCTTTTTCTACATCATCAGTCACAAGTTCAACATTAAACATACACTGATTTACAATATCTTCTCTGTTAATTTTTCTCAAACCTTTCTCCAATAAATTTCCTAGAACAGTTGTACAAAAAAAGATTTACAGATTAACATAGTAGTAATTATTATTAAACAATTTAAAAAATACACAAAAAGTTATAGAATTTTTTTATTTCTTAAAAAAAAAAAAATTAAATTAAATAACTGAAAAGTGGTTAGAGCTAATATGTTTAATACTTACAGTTTATTAGATTTTTATATATCATTCATTAATTCAATTAAAGTGATATGAATTAAATTATGTGATATCCCCCCCAATTTCATTGCTGTTTTGTTTTAGATATGTTTTTTTTTTTTTCCCCCTTCTTCAACTTGTTAAATCATTTGGTTGTAAATTGGAATCCTATTTAATAGTATTTCACTCATAAATTTATTTTCTATTCAATGCCTCAGAACAAAATGCTTTTTTAGAACAGCAGTTGAATTGTGATTAATCTAATCTTAAATTAATATTGTAACCAATCAAATTTTATTCAAACTACTCTCAAAACACTCCTGCCACTAATAAGAATAAACTAATATTTTCACCAAAATCGGGTAGGTAATTTTTAAGTTATAGGGGCACACATATGAGCAATGCCTTTTATTTATAGATTTTTAAAAGAATAGTTTTTTTAAATGGATATATAAACAAATTTTCACACTATTTGTTACTATCATAATAAATCATTTTTGATCCATACAAAACTGAACAAAAAATTATTATATAATGTTTACAAATTCTTTTACCTTTTTTACTATGTATCACGGAATCTTTCAAAACATTTCAAATCATAATCACTTTGTTATAAAAATTAAATGGCATATCAAAATATTTAAGTTATTCTATGCTGTTTAAAAATTTTTTTTAAACATAGCATTAGAATGATTTGTTGTAGCATTATAAAGAGATGAAAGAAAAGCAATTTAGTCCTTATATCTGAATAAAATATTCTCCACAAATCTATATAATCAATCCCTAAAAACAATAATTTAATCTGTACAATTTCTTGATAATAAATCTTTTGAATTATGAATCTTAATATCTCAGAATAAAAATAAGCTTTTAATTTACCAAAAATAAGCAACACAATTATACATTTCATTATATAATTTTCAGAAGCAATTTCGAATAAGATTATATTGGATCATTAATATACAAATTTTACAATTAATTTTTATTTATTTTGAAATTTTTTTAAATAGCTGGCCATATATGGTTATAAAATAAAAATAATTATAAAGTTACCTGTAGCTTTGCTTCCAGATTTATGTAACCAATGCCTTAGCATAACAAGTGCCTGTTGGGTTGTGTCATTTGGATTTTCAGATCTAATTGAATTAATGTCAGATTCAGGTAGGTCAAGCTGCAAAGCAAGTGCAATCCAATCACTTCCCAATTCCTTGGCAATGTCCGAAAGTCTTAAATCAGCTCTATGTATGAGTTCAGGTTTAGCTATAGAGAGAATATTAATAATTAGTAATTTATAATGAAATGATCATGACAATAACAAAGTAATGTATTAATTTAATGGAAAATAAAAAAGAAATTTAATGAAATATCTCAATGTCCCACGATGTTGAAAACGTTTAAGAAATATTTATAATTTAAATTAATGCCAATAGGCAAGCATAGATCTCAGTTATCAAGTTTAACTTAATAAGATTACATGGTGACTTTTTTTTTTCTTTGTTCAGTTCCTTTTTATATTTTGTTAAACTTTAATTGTTAAATTATATAAAACATTCAATAGTTCACTTATATGTTATAGTATAAATTAGAATTCAACTATTAAACACAAAAAGCTGGCCAGTGCACCAGAAGGTATAATTTTATATACAAAAACCAGTAGAAAAATTAATTATGAAAATATTTACATTTTTAAATAAAAATTTAAATTTTCATTAAAAAGTAATACCTCAATTGCTACATTTCATAAAGTAAAAATTTTTAAAGATATCTTAAATTTCTAATTTCTAAAACTTGGTCAGTTACAAGACAATAATACTAAAAAAATCATAAATATAATATCACCAACCTAGACTTGTTTCTTGAACAAATCCATATTTCTTTTCTAATGTCACTAATTCTGATACAGGCGTGAGATCAGCCTGTATTAAAAGTATAAACATTTTTTTTTTTAAATACTAAATAACACAAAATATAATAAATTTAAAAATGGCACAGATTTTTACATAAAAATGAAACATAAAAAAAAAAAAAATGATTTTATTTCCAATACTTTTATTTCTTTATAATATTACTTGAAATTATACTTAATTATACATTTTAACTTTATTTATAATAATTTTATTTGTAAGAGATTTGAAATTTTATAAGTTCTACTAATGAAATTTTTATTATTTGACAGAAAAATATTTTTTCATACATGTTTAAGCATTCACCTACAATTTGATTTTTATAAGAAATTAACTTAAATTTTCATATTTTTTACATATGATATTTTATATATAGTTTTATAATATTATAGCAGTAAAAGAAACAGTTTAATTTCATCCAGTTAATAAGATTTTTTTCCTCTTGCATTATAAACATAAAAAAATATATATATTTAACATATGATTTAAACTACTGTGATTTCCTGCTCGAAATCTGCAGATTACAGGTTAAGAAACTTTTACAGCTTCTTGGTGTGGATTATAGGCTGTGTATAATCTGTGAACATTTTTTTCACCCAAAAATATCAGTAAAAAATTAATTCCAGAAATTATCATCTAAATTTTGTTTCTTTCCCCCAATGGTTATGCATAAAAAGCTTCAATGTAGGATTAAAAAAAGTGTTTATTCTTTTAAAAATGAAATGAAAAGTTTATGGAAACTGCAGATGATGAAAGGAAGAAATTTGAGATAGAAAGAAGGAAATGAAGATGCACATTGTATGTTAACATGAGTGAATAAAAATAATTCAAAATACAGTAACACATTTAAAATATTTTCCAACAGGCCAAATTAATGATTGATATACTGATCAATATCTTTTTTAAATCTATATTAGCACATTTTTTTAATAAATTTGTTTTGCTTTGATTCAGATATTTAAAAGTTGTTTAAAATTTTACACTAATTTTTGTTTTCCTATTTTATATGAATAAAATGATTCTTGCATTAAATTTTTATTTTCTTTACATTCATAAAAAACATTCAATAAATTTTTTAATTTTATTTTTATCATAGTTCCTATACACAGATTATTCCAGTTATTATTTTGAATGTATGACAATTACATTTTATATTTTTGAACTCAAAAACATCTTTAAAAATTAAAAAAGTGCAGACAAAAAAAATGGAACTTTATTGGTACAATATATTGAAGAAAACAAATGAACAAGTATGAATCACATGTAGATTAAGCAGAAAATTATGGTAGTAAATTTACAAAATAAAAATAATAATTAAAGAACAATATATTCAACTCAACTAATTAGTCAATGTTATTGCATAATGTTATAATAAAAATTAAATGTTTTAACATCAGCTGAAATCTGAGGTTTTTTAAAGTAATGAGCTATAGAATAAATAAATAAAGTGCAATAAATCAATACAATTACTTGATTAAAAATATAAAAAATACATGAATCAATAAATCCACCAAAATAAAAGTATAAGTTAAACAGATTTACCTCAGGTAAAACAATATTAAGATTGCAAATAGGCGACTGAGGAGGTTCTCCACGAGTGACTCTTGGTTCTCGCATAAATGCCACCCTTCCCATGGGTTCTTGATGCGTATCTTTTACACGAATTGTGAAAGGTAACCTGTTTTCTCTGAAGGCTTGGAATGTGAAACTTAGCTGCTCTCCTGACTTCGTGACTGGGACGAGGTTACCAGCAAATTCAAGATATTGCAATTTACTTTCTAATACCTAATAAGCAGCAAAAGTATATTTACAATTAATTTTAATAATTTAAAAATTTTATCAGATACAAATTTTAAGCAGTTGAAATAGAATATATGGGAGTAAAATAAACATTTTATATTCATTAAATTTTGCAATAAATAATTCCTCAAAATTAAATGCTCCATTCTAAACAGAATATTTAGTATTTAAAATTAAACAGTTTAAAAACAAATATAGTAGTAAATACTTGATTTCCACTAAAGTTAAAAAATTATCATCCATTAAACTTAATTTCCAAATAAATTAACATACTACACATCAGAAATAATCATTTAAATACTTTTAACACATAATTTATGAATAAATTATATTTTATACTAGTTTTCTCCCTCTCTTTTCTATAAATCAATGATTTTCAAATTATCATTACTCCAAAAAATTGAAAACTAATATCTTTTACAAGTAAATACTAAATTCTTCTAAATTAAAAATTATTAATAATATCTAATTATGGGAATCATTATAATAGTCTTTAATTATCATGGATTACAAAATTAATCACATTAATTTCTTCACAACTATTAAAAGTGATTATTATTACTGAAATGGAGTTGAAATGGAGGAAATGTTCAGTTTATTTAGTCAACAATTGCATTCGTTGATTATAAGAGCTATGATTACATGATGTAAAAAAAAATGTTTTCTTTACAATCAAAATCATCCTCTGCATTGGAATTTGTCACATAAATTTCAAAATTCAAAATAGTGGTGATGAAAGCGACAAGTAATTTCTTTTGCTAATTAATGCTTCAAAACTACTATCTTAAAATTATTTTGCAAATACTTTTATTGTAAGAAAATTCAATTTTTAATAAAAATTCCATAATAACAGTAGAAATATTATATAATTAAAAACACATTTATATCCCATATTTTAAGGAAATAGAAAAAAATTAGAATAATGCATATTACAACATTATAATTGAGAAGATTGATTAATGATAAGAAAAGAAACTTACCTCAACATCTCTACTTTTAGCTACTTCTGTAAAATGTTCTTGAGATTCTAATGTTTTATCTTCCTTATCATCTGTCATGCAAAAAACTCGTAATTGGGCTTCTAAAGGATCACGTCTCTTTGCAAACACTACGAACTTTGCCATAAAGGGAACATGAATGGCTTCACGGTAAAGTTCGGTAGCAAACTTAGTTGCTTCGTTTACTTGTCGACAATCCATAAGCCAAAATCTGTTAATAGACAATAAATTTCAATTTTTTTCCACACATATTAAAACATATATGGAAAAGGAAAGCCCCATATAGAATTTAATGGCTAAATGGTATTTGTATGTGTACATCTGTGATCAAGATAAAATATTCTCCAAATATTTTCTACATTATTTAAATCTACAAAGAAATAAATTAATAATTACGACAAAACAAATGTAAGGAAATGGCATAAAATAAAAATATAGATCAATACAATGAAATTTTTACAGAAAAATTCATAATTGATGTCTTCCATTCATACTAAAATACTAGCGAGATAAAAAAAAAAAATTTTTAAGTAAATGTATTTCAAAAGAAAGAGTTAATATTAATATGAGCATATATGGTGAATAAAAATCATCTTGTCTGTCACTGATTTATAAACTGAATTAACTTCAAATGAATGTGCAATGATTTTCTTTTTTTTTTATCTTTGGGTTCCATTATTTTGTATCATTAATTTTTAGAAATGAAAATAATAATTGATTTGTATTTTCAAAATATTATAAACAAATTATTATCAAAACTATGTATACTTTTTTACAAAATATGATTAATTTCTTTTATTCAAATTGAATATTTTTTTACATGTTTTCAAATATATATATAAATAATATACCTTGCTGAGACAGTTGTAGTAAAGGAAACACAATCATTCACGAACGTCAGGGGAGTTGAACCGGTTACATCTTCCCATTGAGCTTTGGTAGTTCCACCTTCATAAACATTGAGAAATTAAATAAAAAATAAACAGAATAGTTTCTAGTGTGCCATATTTAAATAAATCAAGTACAAATTATCAACTAGAAACAACAAAATAAAAAAAGAATATAAAAATCTAATTTTTCTAAAGTGTTTTCATTTTTATGTAATGGAACATTTAAAATGATTTTTGAATATTCATAATAAAATAGTCCATCAAATAGACTGTTAGTTTTAAAATATCTATAATGTGTTTATTATTAGCTGATATGCAAATTTTTACATAAATTTATTAGAACTCAATTATAATTAAATAGTAATTATAATTGAACTCAATAAAAAAGTAAATGCATTACAAAAATAGAAGACATGGATACTTAATGACCCAGTGCTACTCAAAGAAAGCCACCGAAACACTGCTTATGTCCAAATAACATAGGAATAGATATCGTTTTCAAATGAATGTTTAGTTAAGATAATATAAGTATCAATACAAATTATAATTTTCCAACCAAGTTGAATATTTCTCTAAATCATCTATTTCTTTTCACAGTAAATATTTTATAATATAAATATTTGAATAACAAACGAACATTAAAAAGTAAGAAAATGAAATTGGAATAATTACAAAAAAATAAAGACATTTTGCAACAATAATTTAAACAATATAAGCTATAATATTAATAAAATTCAAAATTAATTCCTAAGAGATATATTTTTTTATTATAGAAATTTGCATTTTGTAAAACCACCAAAATAAAGTTAGTTCATCTTAAGATTACCAATCACATCAGCATGGCAAGCAGAAAGCAAGCAGTAAAGTGAAAAGAGAATCTACTGAAGCAGTATAATCACTCGTATAGAAACACAAAACATATTTTGAAGATATTAATAAAAACGTTATAAGAAAGTGCTAAGAAAATAAAAAGCTAGAAATAATTAGATTTAAAATTTAAAAATATATACATTTATGAAAATTAGCTATACAAAAGACAGACACAACAGAAGCTTTACCTACATCAATAAAATTAATTTTATAATTTTTATAAAATTCTTCAGATATTTTAATGCCAAAAAAATATTAATATAGATATTGCAATTAAATCATAAATTTAATAATTAATTCAATACCACTTTTTAAAAAATGTACTTCAAATCATTATTGAATAGTCAGTAATACTTTTAAAATAATTTTTGTTATAATAATGATGATGTAGGTAAAATAGAAAAGAGTAGTAACCTCTTGAGCATTTTAGAAAATGTATAATACATCCAATAAACTAATTTGATTTATTTTTGTATTTAAAATTGTTTTTTGAACTTTCTTTTATTGTTAAAATATTTTTTTAAGAATTTTAATTATATATTAAAATATTTTTTAAGAGTATTGAAACACATAAAAAATATTCATTAGTACAAAATTTTTTAACATTTTCTTTATTAAAATATTTTTAAGTTTTATAAAATAAAGTGAATTTTTATGAATGAATTATATTTATTATATTAGTATAACGAAAAAGACAAAAAAATACTAATGTTACTGTAGTTGTATGTGCACATGTGTTTGTTTCCTCTTAAATTAAGCAACAAAATCTGAAATTCATAAATGTAACAAATAATTTTTTTTTTTTAGAAATAGAAAATTTAAGATAGATAACATAACAGATTAGTCACTACTGCAATTTCTTGACAATAATCAATGGATTATATATTTAAAAATATTAGAATTTTTCAATATGGACTGCAGGCAACTATGTGCAATATGTTGTTTGTTTGTTTGTTTTGGAAATATAAATAAAAAAATTCCTACTTCTTAAAGTACACTTTTCTTCCAAAGACAATAAATCGAACGTTTTCACTAATTTATTGACTGTGATACTAATTAAGAATTTCACTTCACCAACCAATATAAATATTGATTAAATAAAAATTGGCAGATAATATATATAATATAAAATTGACAGAATTTTTTTATTAATATATTCTACCTAGA
This sequence comes from Caerostris extrusa, assembly GCA_021605095.1. NCBI lineage: Eukaryota > Metazoa > Arthropoda > Arachnida > Araneae > Araneidae > Caerostris > Caerostris extrusa. The sequence goes on from BPLR01018932.1 coordinate 89,237, forward strand.
ATCAGAAATTATTCTGTTTTAATAGATTTCTTTTTGTTTCCTGCATTCTCAAATGTAACCTTTTGCTTTGTTTTTACCTTTATTAGCCTATACATATTTTCATGAAATATTAACTTATTTTATTGTTATAATGCTTTATTAATATATATATACTTTCCATGCAGTTTATGACATTTTTAATGTATAATGTAGTAATTTTCTTCTAAATATTAATGCAAAATTAAACAGATTCTTAAAAGCTAGAAGTTTACTGTGTTAGCATAAGATCTTGACTCCAAAATCAAAGTGGAGCTTACGGCACAAAAAAATAATAATAAAAGCTCAATCAGACCCAAATTTATACAAGATCGTATTTTTTTTTTTATTATTATTATCAAAAAGTTATGATTGAGGATGATAAATAAGAAATTACAATACTTGAAAAATTAGCAATCATAGAAAAACAAAAAATATTTATTTTTCTTTGAAAGAGTATTGATAACCATTTTCCAGTAAAACAAAGCTTTATTTAAACAGGTGGAGCATATAAAATACACTTAATTCAAAAACATTTAAATACTATAAAATTATGTTATTCACAGAATAATCTACTATAAAATCTACCATTCATAAAATTCAGCAACACAATAAAATAAAATTTTCGAAAATAAGCCAAAATATCCTGTTAGTCTACTTGAGTCAATCCTTATAAGAAATCTAAAACATAGTTTTCACAAAATTGTATTAACTGTTACTAAAATTTGTAAGTCTAACAATACAATGTTTTGTGTTTAAAAACCTTATTTTCTTATTTAATTTTATTTTCATTTATTAAATTTCAATGTGATCTATTTAATGCTAGCATTTTAATTTCATGATTAGTAAAAAAACTACTTTGTATGTAACAATTTTAAATTAATTACAATAGTTATTATATTTTAAATTTTAAAAATATATTTGTCAAACAATTTGAAGTTAATACAATAGCTAAAAAAAATTCTACAAGATTTTATAAGAATGTTTTTGACAAGAAAATTTGTATTACTTTAATGCTCAAAAGAACACTTCTCGCAATAGAGCAAAGCAGACAGAAAGGAGACAAACCTGTCTTAGTACTACCTGTTATACTGCATAGTAACCTCAAGGTTGGAGCATCACCACTGTACTGATTTATCATCCCTTTAGTTGCAGCTTGAGGGACAGGTATAGTTAAAGTAATAGGCTTATGAAACTTTCTTCGTCGGGGTTCAACTGTAACTATAGGACTAACGGCCACACGATTTCCCAGCAATTTAGTTACAAGTTCAGGTGTTATTGGCTGTGCCTATAAATAAAAAAGGCAGTGAGCAGAACAAAATCACTAATAATCTTACCTGTAGTTTAAAAATATTTGACCATATGAATCAATATAAAATTAAATAATTGAAGTTTATAAAATGGTGCATTGAATACACATTCTGTAGTATTCAAGAATTAAAAAGTTTCTTTACAAGAATATTACAAAAAACATAATACTCTTATTCAGTTTCTTGGGCTCATTTTCTTTCTTCTGTATATACTCAACCGATGTGTAAAATGAAATTGAACAAACTTTTACAATATATATTTATTTGTACTGAAAACTGCTGCAATTTTAAAAAATTTACCCAAAAGAAATGCTATAATAAATAGTACATGTATAATCTTAATAAAGAAAAAAAGATTAAAAGGAAATATTAACAATAACTACACATTGATTTAATTATGTTTTTAAGTAATTTTGGCAAAGAAATAATTTACATTTTAAACAAATAAAAAATTTAAAAATAAAAAGCAATCAACATGTAAATATATAAATGTATATATACACACACATATGTACAGATATATATTACATAATTACAAAAAACAAATTGTACGTACACATAAAGTTTTTAAATAGAATTTTTTTTACCCGTCCTACATAGGTAAAAAATTTTTTATCTTTTATTAAAAACACTGAGTGCATTTTTTTTTTAAATTCTTTAAATTTACAATTAGTTATAAGAAAAATAATAATACTTTATTACATTTTTTTAAAAATACAACAAACTTCAAAAATTAAATTATATTTCACCTTAATTCACAGAATAAGCATAATTTTGTTTATGTGCATTATCTTTTTTTTATTAAGTTTTATTTGTGATAAAAACAAAACGTTAAATTTAAATAAAAAAAACTGTCCTTAAAATTCATTAACTATTTCTAAACCTCAGATTTTAAAAAAACCTTTTTTTTTTTTTTTCATTTGTTTTTCTCCTTGAAACTAACAGCAAATTTTATTGATTTCATTAAAGTATTTTTATTTTAACAAAAATTATATTAATATCACTAATAAATACTTATTTTAATTTATTAAAATTCTAGTTTAGGTAATTGAATGTTTTAATATTAAATAATTTTTTGTCTATAATTTCTCTCTGAATCTTTTAATATAATAACGGAAAATATCATTGACAAAAATAAAACGTTTTCCAAATTTTTAGAATATTATTTTATAAAAAGAAAGCATTGAAGGACTAAAAAAAAAAAAAAATCATATGTACTAAAACCAAATGAAAAACATACTTATTTTAAAGAAGAAAAAAATTTTAACACATTTTCATTTTATATTTTGATATATTTATAATAATAATTTTTTTACAATTATTTATCAAATTAACACCATATTTAAATGTTATTGTTCTTCACAAATTTCATAAATATTTCTAAATAATTATCCCTTTTTTTAACCAAAATTACCTTAAACAAATTTCAGTAAATAAATCTCATCATATTATATCATTACATTGAAAGTTTGTATCAGAGTGCAAAAAAAATATGAAAAATGTTATAAATTATGAGTGATTAACAAAAAAAAAAAAAAGGATATAAATTAATGAACACTCAATTTATAAAATAAAATTATTTTTATTGTCTATGACAATTATTGTAGAAAAATTTACTTAATTTAATGAAACTAATAAAGGACAATAATTATCAAAATTTAAGATTTTAATTATTATGGAATCATGTAATTATATTTCTTAATTTCATTTATTACATATGTTATTTAAAAAAAAAAAAAAACTTGTTTTTATAAATAAATATTTAAACAGGTATTATTTTTTTTTAAACTATATATTATAAAATGTTATAAAATAATTACACTTTTTTGAATATGAAAAACCTAAAGGAAGATCTATTTTATGACTTCTTAATTTAAAATGATTAAAGAAATAAGACTGATACAATTAAGCAATTTCTGTTTTATTTTATTTTGTTAAATTAAATTTTTTTTTCCTGATTAGAATTAAGATAAAAAAATAAAACATTGAATTTCTTTTTAAAGTAATTAAATTTAAAATTTAGGATTTATTATAAAAAAAATTCACATTGATAAACAAAATTAGTAATGTATCTTTTCCAAACAGACATTCATATGTTTATTCTACATTTAAATAATACAATATTTTAGAATTTAAGTAGTTTTTTTTTGCACCAATATACAGATAAATTCAATAATATATTGGGAGTTATGGGTGAATTATCATTATTATAGCCAATATATTTATATTTTTAAACATCATAATATGTTAAATTTATCATGAGAAATTTACTTTAATTACACTTCTAAAAAAAAATAAGTAGAAATTCATTCTCAAAATAAAAAGTTTTACTTTATATGAAATGATGTCAAATATATAATAATAGAAACAATTTATTGATTGCACGTAAGTATTGAATTGCATATGATAATTAATAAGCAGTTTACTATTTTTTAGTAATGATTTTCCATGAAACATAACAATAATTCAATATATTTGTTTAATTATTAAAATTTAGAAATTGGAGTTAAATTTTTTTAGGAAATATAATATTAATTAAAAAATTGTTACACAATAAAAGAAAACAGAATTTTTTGCCTAAAAAAGAAAATTATATGGTGAAAAGTTAAATAAGTAAATTTTAAAATGTAAATTAGTTAAATCGCATTTAACTGATACAATATATATATATATATATATATATTTTGTTTGCTATTGTTGTGGGTTGAATAATAACATTATGAATTAGAAAACATAGAATTTCTTACATACATTCAGTAGTTTGACAGCATTTTTTTTTTTTACAAGAAATAAATGAAAATACTTTAGAATAATGAAAAGAGTGTAGTACAATTATCAATTTAAAAAGATTCTTGGTTAATAAAATCTAGTTTAATAATAATTATTATGAATGATAATTCATAAAGAACTTAATTATGTTAATTCACTATAATTGAGAAAATATTTTTTATAATTTTGTGTAACTTACCCATACGTCTCTACCAATATAGAATAGATTACTAATGTTTCTATTGTACTTTTGAAAATCATTCGAATTTGTCAAAAAGATAATGCCACCTCTTTTTTATCTCTTAACTACTTTATATCTTTAATGAATTTATATACCTAACATTCCTCATTTCAATCTTTTACATTCAACATTATGAAAATCAAATTTATTCAAAATCTTTTTGAAAATGACTAAAAAAAAAAAAAAAGTTGCATAGTTGATTATTTTATAGTACACATTATGTTTTGGTTTAAGGTTATTTTAAGTTTTAAAGAATGTATACAAAAATAAACACTGCATTAAAGCATTTAAGTAAAGAATGATGAAATTTACTTAAATTGATTTACATTAGTCTATTTTGATATTTAATTTTGAAGAAGAGTGTAAGTTCACAAAAAGAATTATATTTTTAATGGAAAATAGAGAATTATTTTTCATAGATATTAATGATGGGAAAGGGAAACTATCATTATTTGTATATGATAAAGAAAAAAATTTTAACATAAAATAATTGAACAAAATTATAATCCTATAGAAAAAAAAAATAAATAAAGCATTAACATAATACTAATAAACAGAGTTTTAAAACTTGTATTGAAATTGTAAATGAAAAATCAAAATGTATAGACCTAGTATTAAAATCAAGAATCATTTTCAAACATGAAGTAAATCTGAATTTTCAAACAGCTGAATATCAATAAATAATTAAATTATTAATTTATTTTTATAAATACATACAAATATTTTTAAACTGTCTACTAATCATAGACCAAATACTGTAACTTAAATTATGAATAAAGGCATTGAGCTATTTTTCCAAGAAAGCATAGTTCTACTAAAAGAAAATCCACATTTTTTCCATAGTACAATGAAACTGTATAAGCTGTTCAGGTGTCAACACGGCATATTCCAAGAAAAAAATGTTTCTCTGCACAAATTTACATAACAAATATTTATCTGTTAATGAAATATATATCTGATAAAATATGAAAATTATATATTCGTTACCATGGCAAATGCTAAATCAAATAATAATAAAATGATTTCCCAAAATAGTCAAAATTTTACATAAATTTTAACCTTTTATTTAATCACATGTTAATTAAATGTGAGGAAAAGAATGTCCATTCAGACAGAAATCTATGTATATCTAAAATAATTATTAGTCATTGGAAGAGATTAAAAGTAGAAAGATAATAGAAATTGTTTAGTTTAAAAATTAATAAAAACTATTAATATGTTATAATACTTTTAACTGTTTACACAAACCATCATAAATGGTCAATAAAGCACAGAAAATAAACAGTCTATATTATAAGAAATAATTAGCAAAAATTTCCTACAAATTTACAAATGTTTAAATTCTCTAAAAAAAAAATCATAAAATATTCATATATAGTAAGCATATCACTTTAAATTTTTTTATGGTGAACATAAATTAATATTTGCATAAATTATCAAACAATATTAAATGAAAAGTTTCATCACCAAAAAGCCTAGTTATATCCCTTTAAAGAAAATATCTAATATTAAAAATAAACATTCATATATATTACAAAAACTCAAATATAAATATAATAATACTATTATTTTCTCAAACATTAATCTGACAATTTTTTAATTTATCAAATCTTATACTAAAATGAAATGTAATTAGAAAGTATCAAGGGTAAAATTTTAAATGTAAAATATGAATATAACAATGTTTAAATATATATATATCATTATGAACATTTGAAAGATTTTTTTTTTTTTTTATATCTACATAGAATAAAAATTTAAAATATCTGCTTAAGTAAATTTTTTTCTATAATTAAACACAGAAAAAGAAGAAGAAAATTATAAAAAGGTTTACTAAATTAAAGATACACATTAAACAGAATATTTAAGCAGATAAACATTTAAATAATATATAGATTAGGTAACAAGCTTTTAAAGATAATTTTAAAGTTTAAATGGAAGAAACAGACCTTACAAATTATTGCAAACAAAAAGAGCAGAATTTGCAAGCAATGGACAGTTACTACATGCAAAGGAAAGATAATTAATAACTGATAATTTTAGAAAAATTAGCTTTTCAATAATGAAGTTTAATATGAAATAATTGTATTCAATTATTGCAATTGAGATAAATTTATTTATGAATTTATATTTTTGTAGCTTAAAAACATTTTAAAAAAAATTTCTTTTATTTGTTTTTAAACTTTGTTAACATTTTGTCTTTTGCTAAAACAAATTTTTCACTATAAGTTAAAATATTTTATATAAATTAACCAATGATATATAAAATGATTATACACAATATTCAGCATTTTTTTTTTTTAACTAAATCATTAAAAAAATTTTTAAAAACTGCCAATGAAGTGCAGTGGTTTGAATTATTTTATTATTCATTAAATCTTGGTATTTAAAGACTAAAATTTAATTCAAAACATGGACATTTTTAAATAAATCGTTCAAGTAATTTGATTTTAAAAGAAGCTTGCAGAATCATAATTTTTGAGTGCTCCAACACCATGTGAGTAAAAAAGCATTAATAGTTAGTTACTGGAGAAAAATATATATGTAAGGTCTGTAAGAAATGACAGCATACACAAAGTTAATGGCAGGTTTTCTTTATTATTATAGTATAAATACAGAAAATAATGTATTTATTGTAAGCAAATGTTAGTAGAAAGTCAGATTTATTAACAGTGAAAAGCAGATAGACAACCACATGATGTATAAAATTACATAGAATAAATTTGCATAGTTAACATTTTACAAAAGAAATATTTCAAGCACTATCAAATGCACTTATTTTATAGATATAGTTAGAAAATTGTGATTTTCTAAAAATAGAGGCACAACTATTTTTGTGGGATGATTATTTATTAATTCTATAATATATGATATTAATGTAAATAGATAACCAAACAAAATATGAAAAACAATGCACAAAAATAAATACATGCAAATTCAAGCAAATGACTTTTTTTTTATGAGTGGTTATTAGTTTACTCTACTGTGTACTTAAATGTACAATTTTCTAACTCTACAGTTTTAAGTTCGTTGTAAAATACATTTCATTGAGTTTTTATATGTTAAACAGGAAATAAAGTGCATATGTTTCTAACAAGTTATTGAGACATAAATATAACTGCAAAATACAATAATAAAATATTTATTTTTATAAGATATTCTACTTTTAAATAATATTATAGCATTAAGTTTTAAAATTCCTTTCAATTTAAAAAAATCCTTTATACTTAAATAAATAAAATACATTTAGCTGGAAAAAAAACTTTTTTTTTGACATTAATTTCCATGAATTAATAAAAATACACACTTTTACATGAAAAAAACATACCTAAAAAAACACAATATATCTATTTAAAATTATATTATAATTAAATAAAAACGATTTTATATATTCATGAGTAGTCAAGATTTATTATTTATTGATTTTATATTTAAAAATGTTTATAGAAAAATAAATTAATTTAAAACAAATTTTTTCAATTTGTCATTTCATATTAAAAATTATTAGTAATATCAAAATTAAAATAATGAAAACTTGCTACAAAATAGAGAAAATGCTATAAAATAAATGAACTAGTTAACAAAAAAACTAATGGTTTCTTATAGCTCTAATTCAAAATTTAATAAAACATACATTGTATTTTTATGTTTTTAAAGTTTCTATATGTAAGTTGCATACAAAATTAGTTTAATGTTTACGAGTTGTGTGGTCCCATGTTATGAAATGCAAACTAATATCTGCAAAAAAAATTCCATGTAATCCATCAAAGCATTCATGACTAGAATTAAAGCCTAAGCCATGCTGAAAATTATTTTTGTAATAAAATTTCATAATCTGTGCAATATTAAAGCAAATTATTAATTTTAAACAACACTTTTGCAATAACCAAGTTTTAAAAAGTGAATAGAATTTTAAAAAAATATTTTTAACTTGGTATTTCAAATTAAAGAAAATAAACTTCACTTATAAAAACAATCCCAAATTTGGAAGCAGATAAAACTTCGAATAAAGCACATAGTTCAAAGAACAGAACTTAAATGTCAATTTAACATCATGAAAATTAAATAAATTGTTATGTCCTATTAGAACTAGAAATACTCAAAATTTAAATAATTAATCCAGCAGACATCATTAAAGACAATGTAAAAGATACTGGCAACATTAGAAATAATAAGAATAATACCTAAAAATAAAATTATTAAACATAAAAATGTTTTCATAAAATATTGTAATTTTACTAATCCATATGTTTTCAAACTCTTTCAAATATACAATAACCACCCATGTAATATCTAATTCTATAAATCTCTTATTTTGTTTTTATAAAGAGAAAAAAAGTAAAAGTTTTAAAATTAACTAATAAAATCTTTAGCGGAAATAAATGAGAGATTAGATATTGTATTGAAAAAAAAATTATAGAAGTTGATTTTGAAAGCTGTACAATTTATTTACACAACCTTCTTGAAACTGCTGAATTAATGACAGATTTAACCATTTCATTTTTGATATACACATTTGTATTCCTATCAAATACTAGTGTTATCACTTTTTAGCTAACTTTAATTAAACTTTCTAACTTATATAAAAATATATAATAAATATTAAAAGCATAAAATAAATATTAACATAAAAACATAAAATAAATATTGAAAACATAATAAGTATTTTTACTACTATATACAGTTACTCTACTTTAACATATTATGAATGGGAAGAAATGATTCCTCATTCTAACACAATAAAGATGCTTTTCTTTGGTCCTAAAAATAATGAGCAATGAAATTTTTAATGATGTTGATCAGATGAATTCTCAAGCACTACCTAATTATTGTACTATCATTAATACTATATTAAGTTTCTACAACCAGGCACTTATTAATCATCATTCTATTTCATGTTTCATCATACCCTAATAGTATAAAAATGCTTTCAGCTATACTTCACATTTAATAACTTTTACAGTAATTTTGAAAATATATTTTTATTCTTTAAGAGGCAAATCCTAAAATTATATTAGTAAATTGTAATCACATTCTTTTTTAATCATTTCAAGCTTTTTGTCAATAACAGGGAAAGAGTTTAAGTACATCCATGAATTCTTATCAATAAAATGTTTTAAAAATTATATAATGTACACAAAGTTATATAAAAAAATTAAATTATCAAGTAAAATAATATATATCATAAATCATTATATATATTTAAAACATAAGATAATTTCTAGTATTATAAAATATATATGATTCTACAAATAATTTTTAAAATTTCAATATAAATAAAACATTTTTACAAATAATAAATATCACAATAAACAATAATAACTTAACAGAGTAAAAAAAAGGCATAAAATTTCTGCAAAAAGTAAAAAAAAAAAACTCAACAATTACATAAATATACAAAATTTATTAAATAAAAGTTTTTATTTGTGCAGAAATAAGCAAAATCACAAGTAGAAAACCAAGCAAATAAGATGCAAAATATTTTATTTCACTAAACTTTTAATTAAATTAAAGTCTAAATAAATTTTGAGTTTTATATCTCCAACTAATTAAAAAGCAAAAATAAGCATAAGGAATAGTGAAAAACAAGAAAGAAAAAGAACTAAAAACTACAAAAATGTATTCTAAAAAATATGGAGGTAAAAGAGCAAGCCGAGAAGAATGTATCAATAAAAATTTATATAACTTGAGACAAAATGAAAATGCACTGCCTTAATAAAATAAAATATAAATAGCTCATGCAATAAATCTCAAAAATATAATGAAAGAAAAACAAATCTAGAAAGAAAAAAAAAAAGGGAGACAAATTAACAAAAACACATCAAACACATAACAACAAACACCTAAAAAGTTGAAGATAATTATTTTATTTGAAAAACTCAGAATTCTTCCCTGGAACAAGAATAATTAATTATAATAACCTCTTTTAACCCACTATTCTCTAAAAATCATGATTATTTTTGTAATTCGAATAACTGAAAACAAAATCAAATATTTAGAAAGAATATGTTCTTCCGATTTTATGAAGATTTAAAAAATTTTACAGAAAAAAGAAATATATATGTATATTTAAATTTTAGCGAACAAACTTAATCATTTGTTTAAATACCAGATAAATTATGAACCCATGAAAACACTTTTAAATGATTATCTATTTTTTTAAATGTGTTGGCATTAAACAAATTTACCTAGAACCATAATAATGATTTCTTTTAATTCATATTATTTTATTTATGGTATCAATATAATACGAAATTAAAAATATAAACTAAAAATATTTTAAGTGCTTTAAAAAAATTCTACTACTTATTTATTTTCTTTAAGGCAAATTAATTTCAATATAATTATTGCAAAGTTAAAATTTATATTTTATTCAAAAGCCTATTTGCATCCCTTTTTGAGGGGTAAAAAGGGATAAACTTTAAATGCCCAAGTTTAAACTAAAACGTAATTAATTTTTAATCAATAATTTTTTAATTAATTTAATTTCAATAAAAATTTTGAGTGTAATTTCAATTTATGAAGTTTTCTACTTGTGACTTAATAAATTGCCTACACAAGTTGGAGAAAAGGTGTAAAATATTTTACAGCACCTTTATCACATTTTTACACACAAAAAAATTGTATGCTGATTTGATAACATATGGGATGTATTTCACATGAAAGAAAACAACTCAAGCTTGGGCCATGTACGTCGTATGAACTCGGCAAAAAAGCCAGATTTATGCCTCGGAGAATTCTGTGCAGGTATTTTCTTAATATGATCATGGTGGTTATTACGGAGCACTGGTTTCTCTTGTGATAATAATGCCCTACCTGGCAAGGAAGTATGAATGCCAGCATCTGTAGTGTCCTGAGGACAGTTGTTTACCTGAAGTCCAACTTTGATCTTCTTTGTCAAGGCACCTTCAGGGAAAATGGCTTGCACCTGAGGAATCACAGTAGAACTAACCATGCCCCCTTCGGGACCTATTGCATGAACTTCTTGTCTTATCCTAGTAATAATGGCAAAATACTGTGGAAAATCTGTGGTCAAGATGCGAGTGATGCGATTTGTGCTGAGGTCTTCAATTGCAGTCAACTCTGTAATAGAAATAAATTTAGTGAATAAATTTAATAAAAAATTTTAACTCTAAATACAAAATAAAATAACTATATAAATATATTTCTTAAGAATCTAAATGCCCAAAGTAAAAAGAAACAACAAATAAGTTATAAATTTAGTACTCTGAACATTTTCTTTTTAAAAACAGTAAAACATAGCAGTATATAATAAAAATTCTTTATTACATATTTTGGCATTAGATGAGCAAAATTTAAAGCTGTGATTTAAAGATTTGTAATTTTATTTTAGGATTTTTTTAAAATAATAAATTATCTATCATCTGAAAATTTCCATAACTTACAACTAATTAATATAACCATTTATAAAAATAATAAATTCCATCATATATTTAAAGAACATAAATTCAAATTTATACAAAATATTCTTTCATAGATTATTATACATTTAAAATTCTTAATTTTTACAAAATTGATAAATATCAAAAAATTATATATATTGATCTAATTAGTCTAATCCCTAACATTCCATTTTTATATTATTAGAACACTCCAATAAAAAAAAAAAAAAAAATTGAAAAACAATTTGCTGTTTCTAAATGAATAAAAATTAAGATTTAATTTTAATATATATTAAAAAGTAAGTATTATCCTTTATTCTTTACCTTCGCCTTCAAAGCTTTCATTGAAAACATCGTGAACAGCATCATCTGAAGCTTCAAGGGAATGCTCACGCCACGATTCCCCATTGTCACTTCGTAAAATAGTAATTTCTCTTTCTCTACCTCGGAGAGATGCAAAGTGAGGTACTTCTATGATAACAGGACTGTAAATAATTAGGAAAGAAATTTAAAAACTCATCTAATTTGTTACTCAACTTTTAAGTAACATTTTGATTTACAAAAAATATTAATAAAAGGTTAGTTTTTAAAAATTGCACCTAATGATGAATACAAATATGAAAATTGCCTGCCTATAATCCTCAAATATGTTGACAAAATTTTTAATTTCTTGGTGTAATTTATAAAATATCTGTTGAATTTTTTTGCAAATTTGGAAAAAAATTAATTTTTAAAATTCATGAACTTAAGATGATCTTTGCAGAAAGCAATACGGCTTCAAAATGAGATACATAAATAAATCATTTAAAGTTAAAGGTAGTATTTATGGGGTCTATGGATTATAAAAAAAGGCAAGATATATGATGTAAGTGAAAAAAAATAATGATTAATAAACAAAAACAAAAATCATTTTACAAAATGCTAATTTCTATGAATATGAATAAATATTACTTCTTTTATATTTATGATAATTTTTATATGCATATGTTTTCTTCTGGATTATAAATTTTAATTTTTCATATTATTACATTAAAAACATTGATATTGAAAAATCTTCTTTAAGACTACTTTGAGAAACATCATGTTAAATGCTTTTAACCAGAATTGATTTTAAAATTATGTTAGCTTCAATTGAAAAATACAGAAATTTTGTATACATGCAAAAGAACAATATATTGCTAAAATAAATTTTATCTTTCAAAAATTTTAAAACACTTGATTTTTACCCTAAAAATTTTGCACCAGAAGGACCGACTTCCAGTATTCGTGATGCACATGCTTCACCTTCCATCAAGGGAGGAGGATATGCCAATTTCTCTTTTCGCAAATATCTACAAGTAATTCTCATAGGCATTGGTGCTTTTCGGGGAGGAATAATCACTCTTACCCCAGAGTGGCGACAACCTCTCATTGCACCTCCTCTTGCATCAACCATAAAGCTTACTAAAAATCTATAGAATTAATTGAAAACTACATGAAGTGAATTAAATCAAAAAATACAGTGAAATATTTCAAAAACTGAGAGTATAATTATTAGTAATATTAACAAAATAGACAAATTTTAGAGCAATACAAATTTATGAAAAGATTTCGGCAAAAAAATTGATCTTAGAATAAAGCAAATAGAAATCAGTTCACAATTTTGGATTGATGTACTTTTACAAAAGCATCATCTTCAATAAGAGAAATTCGTTTTTTTTTTTTTTTTTTTTTTTTTACTTTTCTTTAATTTAAATAATTTTTAAAATAAATTTTTTTTAATATTTTAATATGTATCATTTTTATTTAACAAAATAATTAAATACAAAAATATAATGAAGTAGAGCCAAATAATGACCAAAAACAGTAGTTGTAGTCTTAATACAAATTGAACTCCTGATGATTTATTTTCTAATATATTTATTTTCATTTCACATTAAAAAAATAATGTTCATACTTTATAATAAAATTTTAAGAAGTAATGAAATTAATACTTAAATTAAATTTTGCTTTCATGTAATCCTTTAATTACTAACATTTAAAATACTTAAAGTCTTAAAAATCATGGCTATTCAGAAATTTCACAGGAAATAAGATTTTAACATCATTATTTATTCATGTTATTAGGAACTATAATTGTTTATTAAAAAAAAATGGTTTTATTTAGTTGTTCATATTTAGTTCAGTCTTAATAATCACATGTCTCTATGATTGAAAAATTTATTTAAAATTTTGATTATACTCAAATCTAATCAAATTATGGACACACTTATTTAAAAGATTATATCCCAAATTATATGACAAAAATTATCAAGTTAAGGAAAATAACACTTAAAATTGCATTATTTTAAAAAATTGATGGATAATACATTTAAATAAAATTACACCTATTTACATTTAAATAAAAAAAGTATCCGAAAGATATGACTTTGATAATTAAAAGAAATTTTTACCAAACATTTCAAATCAAACAGGCTCACTACAAACTACCAATTATCAACAATAATCATGATCACTTACGTCTTCCACTTCAGCTTGCTATGTGATCCAAATGCAGCATAAAGGGAGAGGGAAAAGCAGTTAGGAACACTTGGTTTATGATTATTACAAAAGGATATTTTAGACAAAAACATGCATTCGATATACATGCACTATAGACAGTTATCAAGATCAATTTAATACATACAGGACAAAAAAGATATATCATAAGCAAGCAATCATAGTAAATTAAAAAGTTTTTTAACAACAGAAAGACAAATGCATTGAAATATAAAACTGCAAAACATAAAAAAATCATAACACAAAACATACTAGCATAAATCTAATTACTTACACATTTTACCTTATACTTTATTTTTGCTGAATAAAATATGTCTAATTTTTAAAAGGTTTTATATACATATTTTTCATTACTTATTTTTTTTTTTTTTTAAATTACTAAGATCATAAAAAATACTAAGACCATAATTTTAAATAGCAAAATCTTTTTTCTTTTTTTTTTTTTTTTTCCTTTTTCATTTGAGATTGAAAAACAAAATTATATTACAATAACACAGAAATGTATTTATTATTATGTTCTGATTTATTCATTATTGTGACATCAATAAAACTTAAGATGTCACATTAGCAGGAAATCAAATCTAAAATAAAGGATAGATTAATATATTAAATATTGTATTTAAAACTGACAGTATCTAATTTACAACCAAATTATAAAAGGTGCTTTTACTTAGAAATATCTTTAAAAAGTAATTTAATTTCAAAATTTTATATATTTTAAATCAATACAATTAAAATAAAATGATTTTTTTAATTGTTATATTTTATGTTGCTAATATTCTTAAGAAGAGATATTGTCAGAAGTTTGCAAATATAATGTTTATAATTTTTATTTTTTAAATAAAAAATTTATATTCAAAAAGAAAATTTATACAGAACAAAAAAAAATGACAATATATAAGAATAATTTTCCTCCAAGAATGTACTAGACGTTTTTAAATTTAGATAACCTTAATATAAAAAATAATTCTTAAAATACTTGCAAAATTGCTTTCATTATTACTGCATTTTCCACACAAATAGCATTCTTACTAGAGTGCAAGGCAAAAATTTATATCATCAACATACAAAAAATGGGTAAAAGTATTTTCATTAATGTCTAATGTTTTTAAATGAAATAATGAAATTAGAATAACAATATGCTGCAAACTTTTGTTAGAAAGCAAGAACAAATTCAATCAGAAAGTGGTGCAAGAAAGGAAAGAGAGCATGATAAAATATAATGCAGCAGGAACAAACAACAATAAAAAAAAAAACCAATCCCAAAACATTTGTGAATAAAAATGTGATGTAAGAGGAATGTCTCACCCAGCATGTACTGGTGCCCTTGCAAGATCAACATTGTCAGGAGCCATGCTGCTGCTAAAAGTGCTTTCTTGATTAGCTACATGTTGGGGTGTCAAATGATCTTCTTCAGCAGTTAAAGGTGCTGTGAAAAAAAGAAAAAGAAATTTTTTAACAAAAATGAAATGTATCTTTCCATACAAGAAATAAACATCAGTAACTTTTTAAAAACTATTTCAGACACAATACTTAACATTGAATCATACTGAAAAATTAAGATTTTTCAACTTTAATAGTATTCACTTTTTCTCTTTTTTTAATTTAAAACCATAATTGTTAAACAAAATACATTACATTTTTTAGATAATGGCAAGTTAGCTAATTAATACTGCATTAAGAAACATAAAATTAATTATTTTTTAAAAAAAAGCAATTCTCCAAACAATTGTATTATAAATTTTTTTAATATAGCAAATTAAGCAAAAAAATTAAATATTAAATTTTACCAATGAGGGTTGACCCAGTTTCTCTTTCATCTCTTGTGACATCGATTCCAAGAGTATTATCATCAGCTAACGCTTTTAATTCATCAGTTGTCATGTAATGTAAAGATTGATCACCAAGCATTGTATCCTCAGCTGTTTTGAAGGCAAAATAATATATAATCGCATTTTAGGTTGTGTGAAATAAATGAGATTTATAAAAATGCAGTACAATAGAAAGCTTAACATTAATAATAGATGAATATATCATTACATAAACGAAATTAGTCAAATTGGAGACAATTATTTAATTATTAGATGGATTTAAATAATATTTATTTAAATTTAATACGAGTCTATTTTTAAAATGTGAATGAAAATTTCATTTAATAAACAATAAAATGAAATTAGTCCTCTAAAAAATTGAAAAAAACTTTTAAATTGACCTAGTGCTATTAAAGTGTTGCAATTATAATATGTTTTTCAAATATTCATAATATTTATCAATTGTTTATGCTATTTTATTTCTATATTTTTTATAACTTCCAAAATCTTGTTTTGGTTTGATTTATTGCTCTACAGTCATTTTTTGCACACTTTAGCTTAATAAAACTGGGATGTACAATTTAATGTGGGTTCCGAACCACTAACAAACATCCATGCCACGACCAGGATTCGAACCTGAAGCTTGTGGTACCAAAGACCAGAGCGCTAGCCAATTCCTCCTCATGCCACTTCAAAATCTTGGTATTAAAAAAAAAATTCTTCAAAATACTACTTATTATACTAATCAAAAGAATTATGCAATACTTTTGCTAAAAAATATCTTTAATAAATTAATTATATTTAAAAAATCATATTTCATATTTGTATGAACATAAGTTTACTTAGGTTATATGTAAATTAAATTAAACCTAAGGAAAGCAAGTGGCCATTAGAATTTTATACCATTTTTTTTATCTAAGTACTTTAAGCATAAAAGCTACAAAATTTTCCAACTTATTCAAGGATTGGCAATTTTCGTTACATTGCGATAATCCATAGAAGAAAAAAATTCATATTTACAAGCTTGACAAAACTGGTGAATTTTATGACATGAAATTTAAAGAGTAATCAACTTTATAATTTTGTTGAAATAAGCAAATGAACCAAAAGAATTCAAACAAATCAGTATTAGTAAGTTTTCTTCCTGACTGAAAGTTTAAAACTTTCTTGAAATTTGAATATATTTTTACAAAATGCTAAAAAATAATTATTTCTAACAAAACATAATATTTTTTTACTATTTGGTGCTTGTATATACAGCATTTATACAAAAAAAAATCTAAAAACTTATAACAGAAAATAAGCTAGCAAGAATGAGATTTATATACAAAATGGAAAAAAGATAATTAAGTTTAAACAATTAATGGAAATATAAATTAATTAATAAATATATTTTTACATAGTTTTCACTTTTTACAGAAAAATATTCAGTAGTGATACTAAAATAAATAAGCCAGTTATGATAATATAGAATCATAAAGAGATCAAAACTATAATTATTTATAACTATTACAATTTAAATTACATTAAGGACTTAAGTAAACAATTTGAGTAATATAATTTGATGTAAAATAAATAAGCCTAAATCATGTTCAATAACTTGTTATAGATAAGAGAAAATGTTTAACTTCCCTTTTCAGAAATATTAAAGTATTTTAATTATTGTTTTACTCTCACCCATTACATTATTTGTTGCATAACAATAAAATATTTTAAAAAGCAAAGCTGAAGCAAAATTTTAAAGCAATGTAATTCAGTATGGAATGTAACTTTGGTGAGCAAAAGACATTAGAAAAATATAAAGCTTTAGATTTAGTCTTTTATAGACACATTAATCATGATACTATTACAGAGATATTTATATAATAATATAAGTGAATTTAACTTATATTATTATTTGAAAGTTTGCTTTGGAAAAATCAGAGTGCATAGAGTAACAATATAAATCTTAGAAAAGTGATATTTTACCAAACTATTGGAAAGGAATGTTTCCTAACTGCATATTGAATAATTTGAATTTAAAGCTTAAATATATATTAAAAAATATATAATATTAAAGTTAATTTTCCTTTATGAAATAACTGAACGCATATTAGATTACAGTGAAATACAATGTGATACATAAAATATACTACATCCAAAATTTTAAAATTGATTAGTGGATTTATAAAAGTAAATGGTTCAGTGATATTTATTAGAAATCTATGAAATATCTTCTTAAAAATAAATACTGCAAAAAAAAATATATTTTTTAAAACAAAACTGAATAAAATTAAACAATGAAATTACAAAATACCATTTTCTATGTTCCTTTATAAATATTATTTCAGAATTGATAGAATTTTTGTATAAAAAGATGAATAACATATTAAATTTATATGCATTATATTCTAGATAAAAAAAAGGAGTTACTTTATAGAAAAATATAAATATTAAAGGAAATAAGGCTGCACCATGTGCAAACTTAAAGCGTCTTCTTACAGTGTTGATCTTAAAATATATATTAAAAGATGAGGTCAAAAATTGCTTTCAATACAAAAAAAACCTGCTGCCGAAGCAGATGTGAAAAGCCAGTTTTGCAAATTTTCAAATGGCTACTCAATAATTTCACTTTATTTACCCCTTTCTAGCAGAAAGTGCATAAAGAGAAGAAAGAAGATAATCACAACAAATAATAATCACAACATCAAATCAAAACAATTACTCAAGGACAAAAAAAAAAAGGCAAATTTAATTTAAGACATGCAGGATATATATAGATACATATAAGATGCAATATTTTTCTAGACAGGATTCTATACATTCAGGGATTTAAACATTTTCGTATGAAAGATAGGATGAATATTACATATACTACACTACAATTTACTTAAGACAAAAACATGCTTTGAATAACATAACTATAAAAAACACAACAAACATAAAAAAAAAAAAAAAAAAGATAAAAGAAAAACATTTATGAAAAAACATTAAAAGAGAATAGAAAGTTAGAGAAGAATTTTAAGTGAAAACTAGAAGGGGGCAATTTTTAGGTGAAGACTTACTCATTAGTAACTTTTGACCTTCAATATAAGGTAGATACACATGGGTGGCATGGGCCGGTTTCCCATACAGTGAGGTGTCTTCAATATCATCACCTGTGCCAAGGGATCAAACCATCAGCTCAAAAATTTATAAACCCAGCCACCCAATTTCACTACACCTACTTATTGTGAACTGAGATGTCAGTTTCTCCACACAAAAATCATGTTGCGATTAAAAATTTCTACACACTACTTTTTAAAATCATATCTACAATTTAAAAATATTTATAAAAAATAACTGATTTCTTTATGAAAAAAATCTCACCACATAGAGTATGAAAATGATTTATATAAAATGAAAATTTAGAAAAACTGATATAAACTGCTGTTAATTTCAAAATTAAAATATATAATGTTTTACCTAATCATCATTTTGCTTTAATGTAATAATCTATTATCTCATAGAGTAAAAATTTAGTTTTTTTTTCTTTGCTCTCTACAAAAAAAACCTGCAAAAATTAACATTTAAATAGAAAATGTAAGAAAAAAAATTTTTAACTTGTGCACTGGTATAAGTTTAATTTTTTTCAATTTAAATGAAAAATTATTAAAATGAAACCATATTAAAGGAAGTTTAAATCTTTCACAATTTTAGATTAAATAATGTAAAGGAAAAGTGTTAAATAAAACGTGCTTGTTAAAAGGAAACAAATTCTATAGTTTATAAAGCACAGGATGTGCAGAGTGATTTCATGCAACAATCAAGGTTTGTATACACAAAAATATGCTTTCAACATAAATAGATGTATAAATCAAATGATTATGCCAACAAAATGCATAAATCACAGGATTATACTAATATCTGATTTTTATACATAAGTGCATAAATAATAGGATTGTGTGAATAGCTGAATATTATACAATCTTAGGTTCAATCAATAGGTTATAAAATAAAATTTTTATCTAATATTGAGTCAATTTCCTTTTTAATTATAATAATAAAACAATTATCATAATTGCAATTTCAAAGCAAAAAACTATGTATAATTTTATACATAAAATATTCTCTTTACAATAAATTTGATATATCTATACAAGAATTCTTTTATAATGAAAAAAATTAATTATTTTACTGCAATAAATGTGAATTATATAAGGTATTGTAGAAAAAAAATTAAATACAAAAGAAATCCTGCTTTTGCCTTATAAGCTATAAACAGCATTTAATGGTAACACATATAAATAAAAATTTCTGAATATAATGTTTCTTTCTAGAGTTAATAAGAAAGAATTTTTTATTAAAAAAGGGGGGGATTCGTCATATCTAAACTTTCGTAAAAAATTTTTAGTACAATTTTGTCTTTAACATAAAACTAGTATGTAGTATTTTACAACTAAAACTAGTACTTGTTATTGTTAAAATTCCTTAAGCCTTCAAATTCTAAGTAATATAAATTATAATATATGTTCCTATAAAAATAAAAGTCTTTGATAAGTTATTTTCTTTTCCAATATTTTTGAATTTTACTTCATTTAATAAATATTGTAATAATTTAAATTGTTAATTTGCAACTTGAAAAACATATTTATAAATTATCACACTGTTTTTATATTTCACACAAAAATTAATATTTTCAAATTTTAAAAGAATTAAAAGTAATAACAACATGCAATAAAATATTAAATATCCAATGGTGAAAAAAACGTGACAATAAATATCAAGTGATTCTTTAAACATATTCTCAGTCAAGTATTTTCTTTTGTAATTATTGCATAATTCACAAAAAATTAAAATCTTTACTTGTATGTAGTTTGTTTTAAACTTACCAATAATTCCTATAACATAACTAACAAATAGTTTTTTTTTTTTATTCATAAAGTTTTACTAATTTTTCACTGATATTAATATGTATATATAATATCCATGAAATAGTTAGTTTGCCTATACATATATATATATAGGTAAAGAAAATTTCAGAATTCAATAATTTTCTTAACCACCTATAGCATAACATATATCAATGCAAAAACTGCAACATATAACTAACTCCTTGAACATTAAAAATATTTGAAATAAACAAATTAGTAATCCAAAGGGGGCACATATATATTTAGAAGGGTGTTGTTCAAATCTTTTCATACAAAATGTTTTACAACATATAAACTAAATCACTTTAAATAAAATAAAAACTGACAAAAGTAAAACAGAAATATTTGTGAACACAACTTTATAAAATTATAAATTTCAAAACTGTTCATAATTAATCTCCGATTTTTAAGGAATTTCTGATTTTCATTCTAAAAATTTTTGAAATCCCCTCATTCTTTTCATTCAAAAATATTTATGCAGTTATAGAGTTTTATTTTTATTTGCCGACTATCAAAAATCACAAAATTATTATCTTTCTACCTAAGCAATCTAGTAGAATTGTAGCTTTTATTGAATTTCAATACATTGAATAAAGAGCAATAAATAATATTATTATCCAAAATACTAATGTTTAAAAAAAAACTGCTACTCAAAATTTTTGATGTCTCACAGCAGAAATAATCAAACATTTTATAAAATGAGCAATGTTTTTTAAAGAAATGCATTCTCAACTAATGTGCAATCGGGCTATCTCTTGGATTTTGATAAATATTTGGCTTTAATTTGAAACTTAATAATAATCAAACAAAAAAAAAAAACTGTTCCTAACTGCATAAATACTTTGTTATGAAAGGAACCCCGATTATTAACATTTTTGTAATAAAAATCGGAAATTCTTTAAGAAATGCAAGTACTTACAAGTAATATTGAAGTTCAGCAATAACATTTTCCATTTTCTTTTTTTTTTTTTATTGCTAATGAAATATAAACTGAATAAAACCACAAAACTACTAAGATATTTAATGGTAAAAAGATCACTAGGGTAAGTGAATTTCCCTTGTTAAGAGAAAAAAAAATCAAAGATAAAATGTTTGGGAACAACTATCAACAATTTTGTAAGAATTCATAGCAATTATTGTTTACTCAAAAAAATTTAGCAGCAATAAATTAAAATTAAAATGAATTACATTCATTATACAGTAGTATTAAGATACACAGCATTAATTTAAAATGAAACCTTTTCCGATATTTTTTCAAGAAGAAAACCTACCTCCTTCATCTTCAGAATCGCTCATAAATGTTTCTTGCATAGTCTCAGGAGCAACAACTTTGTATTTTTCTTCAGTTATTGTAGTAGTAGTAGTGGTAACGATAGTTTCAGTTACAATTTTTAATGTTTCAACAACAGATATATAGCCAAGTCTTTGTGCAATAGAAAGTGCAGTTTGACCTTGCTGAAAAAATAAGTCAACATTAAATTAAAAAAATATATTTTTATTTTCACTAAAAACATAAAAAGTATTCTCATGTTGCTTTTTATTTATAATATTTGGAAAAACTATTTATAAATAATAACCTATTATTAAACATATAAAATATATAAATAAATATAAAAAATAATTTTCCTAGAAACTACACTAATAAATAATAAATATGATTTATTACATAATTAAGTACTGAAATACCTCAAACAACTTACGTTTGTTGTTGTATTAGGAGACGCTTTGTGTTCCAACAATAAATTAATAATCAATGTATGACCTTGCTGTGCAGCTTGATGCAGAGGTGTATATCCATGCTAAAAATGAACAAAATTAATAACATTAAGTTGGTTTTTCATTTATTTTATATTTTAGGGGCTATAATTGAACCAAAAGTATTTTTTTAAAAAGACATATCTAACTTAATAAAGAAACTTTTAATAATTTAATCAAAACATTTATGAATAGAATTTTATAAAAAGTCAAATTTAAAAAATATCTTAATAATATTCTGAATAAATTATATTTTAAATAAAATATATCAGAAATAGTTATTTCAATAAGAAAATGTGATTTTAAATGAAATTAAAACATTTTAATCAGATAATGCAATATAAAGTAAGAGTTTATATTTACAATTGTTAACATTTAAAAATTATTCTATAAAAAAAATATTTTAATTTCAAAATTTGTTTTATATATTTTTTTCTAATTTAATTACATGTATATATAGCATTTTTTTTAAACTGGAAAAATGCCATCCTTTTTTTTTTTTTTCTCACTAACTAATAAAGAAAATTGAAATTTTTTTATAGGGTTAAAGGTTACTTTGAAATCGATAAAAGCTACAGAATAAAAATTTATTTTTATTTAGAAATAAGTAAAACAATCATTTAGTGGAAAAATTATTAAATTTCATAGATTATATACTTACAGATGTTGTTGCATTCACATCAGCACCATGTTGCAATAAGAAGCGAATCATATTTATTTGCCCAAAATGGCAAGCAACATGGAGAGGTGTATACCCAGCTTTTGTTGGGGGATCGATTTTTGCACCATTTTTAACTAATACAGCAGCTACATTCACTTTATCTTCTTGTGCACATAAATGCAATGGAGTAAGACCATTCTATAAAACACATAATACTATAATAAGCACATTTAGTATTAAATTTTTAAGAACAAATTTGTCAAGTT
Organism: Caerostris extrusa; assembly: GCA_021605095.1. Classification (NCBI taxonomy): domain Eukaryota; kingdom Metazoa; phylum Arthropoda; class Arachnida; order Araneae; family Araneidae; genus Caerostris; species Caerostris extrusa. Next base: position 112,898 of record BPLR01018932.1, read on the forward strand.
TGAATTTAAAAACCGAACCTTTGCAGGGACATTAACATCAGCATGATGTTCTATTAACAATGTAGTCATATCAGTATGCCCTTCTTGAGCTGCAAGATGCAGTGGTGTGAATCCAGCCTGAAATTGATACACAAGACTTTTAAAGAAATAAATATTTATTTATAAACAAAGACTATAAAACAATTAAAATTCATGAGAAGTTTTTTAAAATTTCAAACAAAAGAACTAAAATATACATTATATATAAATAGATTTAATCTCTTTTTTAAAAATAAAAAAATGTGAAAAATTAATATTTAAACTATAATGAATTGGATCTATTAGTCATACATATAGATTATTACCTTAGACTCGGCACTTGGTTTTGCACCATATTCTAAGAGGGTGGTAGCAATATCCATTTGATTTTTCTTTGCAGCTATATGTAAAGGAGTATACCCATTTTTAGCTGTGGCATGAGGAAATGCTCCTTTATCAAGGAGCAAAAGAGCAACATTAACATGATCATAATGTGCAGCAACATGTAAGGGAGTAACACCATTCTAAAAGAAAAGAAAATACATCAAAGAATTTTTTTTTATTTAATTTATATATATTTGTAGTAATATATCAGCTCATATTTATATTAGCATAACAAATAAATAAAACAAAAACAGAATTAATATATGAGTACATTTGATATATTTTTTAGATATTTCAGTGCCTTTCTTTTTATATAATTTCTTAAATATCATCAAACAATATTATATTTTAATTAAAAAGAGCTTGCAATCAAAGTTTCTTAAAAATTTCTTTAATAAGAAGTTTTAAGAAACTTTCACTATTTTTACTGATGAAAGATCTTGCATGTTTATGTATATATATTACAAGAACAACAGTATTCAAGATTTTCTTTACTTAAATATTTTTTTCAAATTAGCTTTAAATTAATTTGTTGCATACTTACTATTAAATATTTTCATACTTACTATTAAATATTTTAGGATTTTTTATATTTGCAATACTTGGAATAATAAAAGCAATGCTAACTTTTCCATTAAAAATTTATTATACTACTAGCTATCCACAATTAAAAATTGATATATTTTTATATTAAATTGCATTCTTACAATGATAAATTCATATCAATACTTCCAACAATTAAATAAAAATAAATGATGTCAACAATAATAAAGTAGAGCTTCATATCATAGAATTAAACAGATTTATTGATATGATCCATAAATTTATAAAAAATTCTAAACATAAAAACTTAGGATTAAAAATATTTATCATTATGCATCAACAATTTTCAAAACAATTATGCAACATAAAATTTTTAATTAAGTGAATTAAGTTTATTGATTAAATATAATTCAAAAATTAAAATTAACATAATTATCAAATAATAAATATAAATATGAATGTTATTAAAATATTGTCAACAAGAAAAAAATATGATAGATGTTCTAAGTAAAAAGGAAATATTTATAATTTCTCTTTATCAATATATAATTAAAATGCTATATGAATTGAGTCATTTTAAAAATAAAATCAATCCTGAATAAAGAAAGTTCTGAATTATCGTAAATATTTCATCAATGGCATTTGTAGCATGATAATAGGATAAAATACTGAAAATTCCATTTCTTAATTACCTTTCCTTGGGCATCAACTGGAGCATCTTTCTGAAGTAGCAGCCTAGCAACTTTAATGTTTCCGTACTTGGCAGCCAAATGAAGAGGTGTGAATCCTTTCTGAAATTAGAATCAATGTCGTTGAAAATATGTAAAACAAATGTGTTCTTTGATAATTAGTACTTTTTTTTATGTATAATAAAAATTATATATGTGATTTATTTGAGAGTAGATGGCACACATAAAAAATATTTTAGTTATTCATTCAACTCGTGAAATGAAAATCGACATTCATTTACCTGGCATAAAAATATCTAAGAAAAATCTGATTTGATACAAATTAATATTAGTTTTATTGCTTGAAAGAATGAATTTGACTAAGCAATAGAGTAAGTAGTGGGAGTGTTATTCATTGGAGGAAGAATAGGGAATAATATCAAAATTTATCCATTTGATAAATATCATGTTTTCACTTTCCTTTTTTTTTTCATTTAAAAATAACACATAAAAAAGATCTATCTTTATTAATTATTGCACTAAAATATTTTCATTTAAACATAAGACAGGAATTATATTGCAGTTAATACAAAGCAAACTAGTAAATCTAATATGGTATTAATCTAAATAAAAAAATATTTTTCTTTACTTTACTTCTCCATTAAAATAAATTTACTGAAATGAGTGAATCAATAAATTATATAAAATCTCATTCATTAAAAATGAACAAAGTCTCATTCTTTCTCAACACAATTAAATAGATATATATTTTTAAAAATAAATCTTTTATCAGCAAAACTGATTATAGCAATATAAATAATACAGAGAGAGGAACCAATTTTAAATACTATTTTCTTTCTATTTTGCCGTAAGCAATACCAATTTAATACATGATAAACAATTTTTCTATACTGAGTTGCATTTTTTCATTTCTTACCTTTGTCGTAGCAGTTAAAGAAGCGCCGTGGTCAAGAAGAACAGATGCTACTTCTTCCTGTCCTTCTTTAGCAGCTATATGTAATGCAGTGTACATATCTTTTGTTGTGGCATCAACTGCAGCACCATGTTGAAGCAAGAGACCCACAATATCCACATTCCCAAGTCGTGCAGCAATGTGAAGAGGAGTTTGTTGTTCCTGGTTGAAAGAAATATTACAGAAGCATTTGTTAAAAAAAAAAAAAATGTATTCAATATATGTTTTAAGAATATCATTATAAATTATCTCTTTCAGTTTGCAATTTAAAAAAATTAAATACAGGAATTAATACCACTTCTTATTAGACTTCAAAGAAAATTTTACTGGATATAAATAATAGAAAACTTATTGAATAAATATTAATTTTCAACAATTGAGAAAAATTATTTAAAATTTCATTAGTTACAATTTATACAGAAACTACACATATATTATAAAGTATCTGTTTCATTAATAATGAAAAAATATGTTTGATTTACCCTAGCTGATGCATCAACATGAGCACCATTTCGTAGAAGGATACGTATGATATCAGACTGATTGGCTCGAGCAGCAAGATGTAAAGGTGTTTCCCCACGTACAGTAGGCACATCAGGGTTAGCTCCATGTTGTATAAGATAAATAACTATGTTCATGCAGCCCATAAATGATGCAACATGAAGAGGAGTTAAGCCAGACTAAAAATAAACCAAAATTGAATTAAGTTTAAAAAATGAAATCTCTACAAAAATATAAAAAGTTACACTTATATATATAAATTATACAACTTATATAAATATTGCATCATTTAATGAGACCATTTGAAACTTTGTGGTAAAAGGAATTACAAAAATATATATATATATATTAGGTAAATTTATTTTTATTTTATCTAACAGATCAAATTGCACATTTTTAAGTTTATAAAGTTATATAATTTAAGCTAATACAGTTAGTCATTTTCATTTAAAAATTATTATAAATATATATTTATAAGTCATAACATAAAAACATAAAATTTCATTAGAAAAAGTTGTAGTTCTCTAAATAGCATATTCAATAATTATAATTTTTCTGTAAAATGAATTCTATAATTTTCTGCTTTATGAAGATACATTTAAAAAAAAATATCTACATGAAATATATTCAAAAACTTAATTACTTCTTAAATAAACAACTGCTAATTATAAAACATTTTCTTGTCATAAAAAAAAAAGTTTAGAAAATGGTTATATTTCTTTTTGCACATTTAACAGTTATAAAAATAAGTGCTAAGTATAACAAACATTAAATTACAGAAAATTATGATAATGAAGAAATTAATTTTTATACATCATTTAATTACCCAAAATTCTGCAATAGCCATTATTTATAAAATCAAAAACATTTTTTTTCCCCCATACTGTCAAAACATGAAATATACTAGTAACTCAAAATCAAAAGGCATTTTTATTTTCTGATTATGAATAAAATAAGGCATTTTCCTTCTGTAAAATATTAAATTTCAATAATTTTTTTCCACTAATAAATTTGCAAAATTTTATAAGAATAATTATGGAATACTTTTTATTGACAATAAAGGGTTAAATAAATCTGAAATACATATTCTGATAAAATCATCAAAATGATTTTTAAAAAATGACATAAACTATATACTATTAATGTTTGGGAAGCTCTAGAGAGATATATTGCTGCACAAACTCAACTGCATCCATTTTTTAACTGTTCTGGACACAGCAATAGACTTTGCTACAAAGTTAGTAAACACTATCTTTTGAGCATAGAATTGCTGGTGTTGAAATGGCTTGTTTCTATCATGCCTATTTAATAGTTACTGGAGATCACACTTCATATTAAAGTTGAACACATGCAGATCTCAAAATACTATATTTTTTGGTATGCTTCCATTTTGTATCTTTTCAATATGAAAATGAAAAAAAAAAAAAAATTATAAATAAGATAAAATAAAAATATATAAAAAATCTTTTATTTAGAATTATCAGTATCATAAAAATAAACAACCCTATAATAATGAAAATTTATAAGTTTATAAAGAGATGTGATACATTTAATCTTATAAAAGAATGTTAAAAATTCTGCTAAAAATCTAACATTAAAATTTTTAAACATATAATGTAGACTGCTTACTTCAGTAGTAGCCTCAATAGAAGCTCCATGTTTAAGAAGCAATTCTACAACCTTAATTCTATTCTTTTTTTGCAAGCAATATGAAGAGGGGTGAAACCATTTAAAGCACGAGAATTTGGATCTGCTTTACGATCCAACAGCAATTTAGCAACTCGTACATGACCACAATGAGCAGCTACATGAAGAGCTGTAAGGTAATCCTGTAAAAACATACACATTATAAAAATTAGTTTCACATTAAATCTGGGGAAAAGCAAACAATAATTCATCTTTATTTTTTATATTCATAACAAAATAATAAAATTAAAAATTTTAATACTTTTTAAAAAAGTCGAAGATCTCTTGCATTAAATATTATAATAAATTATTGTATTTCCCCTGCTCAAAATTTATAGCAATGTATAGTTCACATTTGTGATTTTTGGCAATAGAAAATATTTAATCCACAGAAGTTTTATATACTTGCTCAATGTTTTTTTTAATACCATACATATATGAAAATTGCATTTTATTAACAGTGATTAAAATTTTAAACCAGCACAATAGTTTTTTAAACTTAAGGAGTATTTCTGATGCAATAAAACTATAAAACCCACAACATAAAAAAAATTTATAATATTATGCATTAGAAATAGCAGGAACTAGGGGAAAAGATCAAGAAAGAATCAAGATTAGAAATTTAGTTTAAAAAAAAAAAAGAGAAAGAGAGAAAAATTTAGTTTTGTGGCAAAAATAAATTAAAAAAAAAAAAAAGCTTCATATAATAAAACAAAATTTAAAAAAAAAAAAAAAAAAATTTTAAAGAAATATTCAATATCGTGAACTGTTAGACTTTGAATGTATCAAAAAATAAATGAATTGCTTTTTGAACGCATGAATTGCATTTGCAAATCTGAATAAAATGAAAAAGATTTGCATGTTTTTATTAATATAGGCGAGCACAGAATATATGACAATTAAAATCTTAAAAGGTTTCTTTTGCCCTTCCAAATAGCATTTTTCACTAAAAAATTACACAGGTGCTGAATATATGGCATTCGTATCACAGCTATATTATAGTAACTCTATGTCACAATTAACTACAAAAAAACTGATTTTTTTATTGTATTTATATGAGGAATCTTAGGGAAAATGTTTCCATTTGATGAGTAATTGAACAGCAACATTATTTCATCCATACTGAAAATCATCACCATTGTCATCTTTTTCTTTCTGAAAAATTTCACGACTTCTGGAATGTCTGCCTTATATAAATCTGAATAGAGGAGTAATATCACATGGGCATCTTTAAAACTGTCTCATTTCCTGGGATCTGACAAGCTTTCAATCCTATTTTATAAATTTAAAACTGAAGAACAACTTTGTCTCTGGTACATCTAATGATTAGAAAATTTATTTTCTAATTTTGATCATGGTAGATATATATTGTCAATAGCATCTTTCCAACCTCTGCCAATTACATTATTTTGCATATCATCACATTTAACTGATAGGTTTTAATATAATTTTCTCAATTTTGACTATCGTCAGCAGCCAAATAAATTTAAAAATTTTTACAATACAGTTATGGATGGCATTCACCATAACATCTATGAATTCAAATACGGCACAAGAAATTTATAGACACTGATAGGATTTAAAAAATGGAGACAATCGCACATATCTAAGAAAACATTGAGCAAGAAAAGCCTTTTCCTCATACTTCCAGAATGTCTATCCACACAGTTAGCATATCCAACAATGTACAAAGTTCTATACAAAAACTTAATTGTCACTTACAAAGAATAATCATTACAGGCATTCAAACCAAATGATAAACTAAGATGAAAAGCGTTTGCATTAACATGCAGAAACCAGTTTATGAGGATGAAAAATTCATTGATCCAGTTTGTTTTAATAATAAAGCAGCTTTTCATGTTTTAGGGAAACTGAACATACATAACGTGAGATAAAGAAACACCATGCATTTACAGAACTTCAGCAAGATAGTCCAAAGATGAATATGTGGTGTGGGGACCATGTGTAATTGATCATTGTTCTATTTACTTTTGACAAGGCATGAATTACTGTAAATGTTTACCTTGATCATTTGATTGAATACAAGGCTCTACAAATGCATAAGCTTTTCTAACAAGATGATGTGCCACCACATTAGGAACTGTTTGTTCATAGATGGTCCGATGCCCTCAATCACCAATTAACATTAAAGAAAGAAGTTGAGGGGGAAGGGATATTTTTAAGATAAAATATATTGAAAGATACATGACACCACTAATCTAAAGCAGAAGACCACTGATGTCATTGCCAACATTGAAGGTATTCTAGTGCAAATATGGCAAGGAATCGAGTACCATTTTATATCCATATAGAGATGTATCAAATTAAACTAAAATTAAAAACGAGGTAAGATATATAAACACGACTCCGGATGTAATAATTTTCACTTATATGTTTTTTATTTGCTTTTTTGTAATAAATTTTTGAAATTGTAAAGCTACTTTCTGGATGCCCTATATATATATATATATGGATGCTGCAAAATATTATCCGAGTTATTAAATTAATTAAAAACTAATTAAGACTTGTCTTTATAAAATCAGATGAACATAGGTTACATAATGAGATTTCTTTTATATTACAGAAAAATTATAATGTACTTACCACAGTGACATCATCAACAGGAGCTTTATGATACAGAAGGATTCTTGCACTATCAACATGATCACCCTGTGATGCCATATGTAAAGGTGCTAGACCATTCTAAAAGTAAGCAAACAAAGAATGTTTTCATAGCACAATTTCTTTTATATCTATAAAATTTTTAGAAATTTAAGTGTGTGTACCTTAGTTTTTGCAGTTATTGGTGCCCCCTTTTCCAGTAGCAAATCTACAACTTGATCATGACCACTTCTGGCAGCACAATGAAGAGGGGTCAATCCATCCTAAATAAAAATACATTTGTGAAATTTCCCTATATTTAGAACATGCCAAATGGTAATTAACATAATGTAAAAATAATAAATATTTCCTATAATTTTAAAAGTAATATTATCAACTTAAATATGAAATGGCAAAAAAATACATTTATATTGCACATTAATTCATTTAAGATATATCACTAAATAATTGGGTAAAATTCAACAGTAGCAAGTAAATACATAACATAAATTTCACAATATTTAAAATAATATGAAAGAGTGTTTTCTCTTATAATCCAACTCACTCTGGTGGATGCATCAATTTTAGCTCCTTTATCAACAAGCAAAGTAACCATGTTTGACTTCCCCCACTTGGCTGCAACATGCAAGGGTGTAATCTGATGCTAAAAAAAAAAAGCAAAAAAACACTTTTATTTAATATTAACACTACACATTATGTCTTATATTTACACCAGGTTAAAAAACACATAATTCATCATGTTTTATTTAATACTAAAATATTTATTTTTTAAATAAACTTCATATAGCTAAAATAATTATATTTGATAAAATATAGTCAAGACTGTAATAATAATAAAAAGTTATAAAACCATCATTACAGAGGCATATAAGAAACTTTCTCTTTTATATTTCCCTTCATCTATGCAGAATATACTTATTTAATAAATCAATCAGTAAAAATATATAATAAACATATATATATATAAATGTTAAGGTGAATAAATACTACAACTCAAAATTATTCATAAGAACAGCATTTTCGATTAAGTGACAATCTATAATAATATACTCTATTTACAATAAAATTTATTTTTAATTAAATTTTTGAATCTTTAAACATTCCGTCCAAACAAATAACAATTATTTTCATTTAGAACATGAATTAGCAATATTCATAAGTTCAGCTTTGAACTAATATAAATAAAATGCATTATTTAAAGTAATAAAATTAAATTACATAAAATTTTACAGTATTTTTATAATTTATAAATAAAAATATGTATGAGAAATATTAAGTGATACTTTCTCTCTACTTACTTTTGCAGAATAATTGACATCAGCATTTTTATCCAATAACAAAGCTGCAATATTTTCATTTCCATAATGCGCTGCAATATGAAGAGGAGTGAAGCCACTCTAAAAAAGTACATAAAACATACATTTTCAGAAATGTCCCCAAATATTGAAATTTTCATCATAAAAAAAAATATATAACATCAAATTAGGTGCTTTGGAATCAATAAATTATAGTAAACAAAAAAATTTTATTTAAATAAAATTGGTCTGTAACTTTTATAAATGTATTCATATTTTATAAATGAAATCTAATGCATTTTCATAGTTGTCATTTTTTTTTTTTTTAGAAAATGAAAAAGATTCAAGAAGATAATAGAAGTAATGAAGATATTATACCATACTATATTAAAATAGAAAAATTACAACAAATTAAATAAATAATTAATAATTAAAAATAAAATACAGAATGTCTAATAGCTTTTGTCGTAAATAACTTATCATTTCTATATGCCGACAAATGCAGATTATATGTTATGCATAATAAAGATAAAAAAACCTTGGTACTTACGTATTAACGGTACCTTGGCTACAGTTGCGTCAATAAAGAGCACACGCGCCAACCGCAGCTACAGATTTGGTGGTTTTTAAGTGCCGCTAATCTATTCTATTGGTTTGGTAACCTTAGTAGCTGTTAGATTGGCGTCACTTAAAAACTGCCAAGTCTTTCACCAAGGTACCGTTAATACGTAGGTACCAAAACCTTCATTTGATTATACATAAAACTATTTGTATGTATATAGCTGTGCGTGTGTGATGTTTTTTTTTTTTAATTATTTTTTTAAATAATTAAAATTTAATTCTCATTTATGACATATTAAAAATAAAAACATACAAAGGTTTTTATTTTCCCTTACCTTAGATGTTACATCAGGATCGTGATCGTTTTGTAAAAGCAATGCAGCTGCTTTACAATCATCCTTTTTGGCAGCTATATGAAGTGCTGGTAGTCTGACACGGCCCTTTGCATCATTTTCAAGGAGTACAGCAACAACTTTATCATGTCCTTGTTGTAACGCCACTGCCAAGGGTGTGAAACCATCCTAAAAGGAATTAAAATATTTATACACATATTTTCAACAAATATGAATTAATAAATAGAAAAGTTATTAAAAAGTATATTTAACAATTGGTAGAGCAATCTCGTTTTTGTAACATTAACTTAAGGGGCTGAATTATTTTGTTTGAATATACAAATTTATGCAAAACTACTTAGAATTCTAAAATGAAATGTATTAAAAATGTATGCGATTTATAAGTAAATTAATTCCATAATTTCATTAAGAAAAACATTTGGAATAAAGTAATAATAAAACATTCAAATTAAAAGTAAAATTAAAAATTCATAGGAAAACAATTTTAAATTTTAAAGAATACATTTAATTTTAGTTTATTTCTTTTGATATAGTTTCAAATTTAAATTATAATACTTTGTATGCATATAAAGTAGTTATTTTCCGTTAATAAAATTTACTATACATTTCTAAAATTTTCATTAATAAAATTTTAGCAGTATCTCATGTTCTTTTTATATAGTGTAGCAGTTGTTAGTATAATTAAAATTTGTCTCTGGCAGTTTGAATACTTTTTTTTAATTTCAATACTGTACATTTTTGTGCTTATTTTATCTTTGTCAAGTATTTCAACTTAAGAATATTACGGACTGAAACGCTTTTTAAATTATTAGGTGCCCTAGGAGTTTTATATGAAACAATTTTACATTTATGTAAAAAACACACTAAATTTTTAATAAAAATAATTATTTGTAATAATTTAGAATAAAAAGTATGAAAAGAAGAAAAGTTGAAAAATATTTTGAAAAAAAAAAAGTTGAAAAGTATTTGAAACAAACTGTTTTCATTATTTTTTAATAATTATATTGTATATTTGATGAAATAGGAGAGATTTAGAATATTTTTGCTTTTAAAGAAAAACAATAAATATTGTTATTGGCTGTTGTCATACTTTTTTGTTGGATAATCTATGCATGTTTAAAAATATTCATAACAAATGAGAAGATTACAAATTGCTAACAGAAAAATATTTAGAATTTTAAAATTGTTTTCAGAACTTTACCTCAGTTGCTAAACTTTGGTTAGCACCATTGGCCAAAAGAAACTTGACAACATTATCATGATTTTCTTGAGCAGCCATATACAATGGTGTGAAACCATTTTGTGACTGAACATTTGGATTTGCTCCACCACGAATTAATATCTTAGCAACTTCCTCTTGGCCAGCCAGGGAAGCTATATGAAGAGCAGTATTTCCTTTCTGATAAAAAAATATTAGTATTAATATAGTATAAATATGTATATCTTATTGCACATTAAACAAAACAATTGTTATTTCTTTCAAATTCATTTAATAAATATCCATATAACAAATAATTTGTTATAGTTAACTTAATAGCAATTAAGTTTTTTAAAAAAATATTTTGTAAACACAACCCATAAGAAATGATAAATAATTTTTAATAAAATTTTATATTCTTTTTTTTTTTTAATTTTTTAAAATACTCAAAAATATTAAAAATATTTTACATACTACATATCTTGATTGTAAGATAAATATAGTACAACATTTCTAGTATATTTACCTTTGTAGCAGCATTTACATTAGCACCTTTTTTTACTAATTCTGTAACTATAGCTACATGACCTTCTTTTGCAGCTAAATGTAGAGCATTTAATCCATTCTGAAATATATAAAAAAATTAATAAAATATAAAAAGATAATTTCCATCTTGTAATAAATAAAAAATTTAAATTTTTAAAAGGAAAATTCAAAAATTAATATTTAAATAAAAATAATATATTTCATTCTTTACTTACTGCATTACTTGTATTTATATCAATACTTCCTTTCAGATATTCCAAAATTTTTTCAACATTTCCGGCTCGAGCTGCTCTTAGAAAACTAGCATTACTATCACTCTAAACAAATAAAAAAACATAAATTAATAACTTAATACAAAATTTTGTAAGTATTTAATATATTTTATAGAAAAAGTTTGTAATGGATATTAAATTCACTAATGGTAATGTATAAAGGTGAGAATGTTTTCTTAAAAAGAATACAATAAAAATTTGATTTGAAATATGGCGGTTTCAGCAGGGAAATTGTAAATTATAAGGTAAAAAAAATAAATAAAAAGGCAAATATAGAAATAAAAAAATAAAAAAAAACAATTATTTAAAAATATATTAATAAGTATATTAAGTAAATATGATTTATAAATGAATTTTAAAACATCATACATCAGATAATAATGCTAGAAATTCAATGAAACAGAATGTAAAATTATCATCCATAAAATTAATCACTTATAATTATTTCATTTGGATATAACCACACAGCTTGAATTTAATATTGGGTTTATTCCATGTCAAATCATTCCAGATTTTTCAAAAATAATGTATTAAATTTTTTTGTCTTATACAGCTTTTAATGATGAGTTGAAAATATTCTCCTGAGAATAAAAATTGCTCTAATTTCCTTCATGTTTGTTTTGAACAGTTTTTTTTTTTTTTAAAAAAGGCAGCTTACATTTCCTTCAAATCTAAACCTAATTTTAAAAAAATATTTAAATTGAAATTAATAAATATAATTATATTAAAATCTTTTCTGAAATCGTTTAATTTTTTGTTTATAAAAAACGTATTTTTTTTTTTAATTAAAAACCAATTGATGCATCATATGCCATCAGAAAGAGTACAACATTTTTCCCATGCTTCACAGCCCCCCTTTGCATTACGAATCTATATGCATTTGCTATCTTAATTATGAATCGAAAACAGAAATTAAAATGTTTATCTTTATCATGTGTGAGCATAATGATATTCGGGTTCTCTAACCTTTCTTTAAATTTAGAACTATAAAAAAAATAATAATAAGTAAGTTATTATTTTAAACAGATTATCTCCTTATGCAGCATAAAACACTTTCATTTCAAACACTTATTTAAAATAAACGCTGATTTTATTTGTGTATTTTAAAACTGGCATAAATATTTGTTGCTAAATATAACGATTGAACAATATTAAGTCGAAATTAATTTTGAATTGTCTGGTTTTCAAAATATAAACAGATTGTTTCAATTTTTTTTTATGAATGAAGTGGTAATGGGATGTGAAGCAACAAGGACTATAATCCCATAATCACTATATATATGAACAGTTAATTTTTCCTTATTTTTTTTTAATATTTCATTCTCCACAACGCTCTACGATCGTGTTAGACCGGGACCTACGGTTTAAAGTGGATTCGAACCACTACAAAACATCCATGGCACCGCCTGACTCGAAGGAAACCTGTGGTTAGTCACTCGGCCATTCAGGTTTAAAATAAATCCTAAAAGTTTATGTTTATAAAATTAACCAACATTTGATAGACATCGCTGTCTGAATTTAGTAGTGCTTTATGTAGTAGTTAAACAGTTGTTTCTTCATAAAGATTCTGGAATTATTAAATTTTGTTATATTCAAGTCGTTATTGAATTTGATAGTTCTTGTAGGGATTCTGCATTTTTGAGTTCCGATTTCGCAAGTCTCTTTTCCGCGCCAAATATATTCGCCAAAACCGCAGTATTTTGTAATCGCAGCGTCTATTTTTATTTAGGAAAATGTCTAGGCAAAACAGCAAGGGAAAAAATTGCAAATAAACACGCGGAACTCCCGTCTTTGTAATATTCTGATCAATTGAATAAAACTTTTTGGTATATTGAACACTGCTGGACGAATTACAGTTGGGAGTATACCAAAGTAATGTTCACAATGATAAATTAAAATTCGTACTTGAAAACGTTTCAGATTTTCATATATTTATCTTTTTAGATTGTGAATTTTGTATACTTATATATATATTCTGTGATTAACTCACTAATTTTTATTTATTTACTAGGCGAAATGTCCCCGCTTTACAAGCTGCCTCAATTTATCATTTAACTTTTTTTTTAACTGTCTTTCTCTTCATCAAAATCATTATTTCATTTGTTTATAATAAGAAGTTGCTTTTTAGTAATCAATAAAAAGAATTTTTTTTTTCCCACAATGCAATCTTAACTTGCTTTAACTTTTATTTCCTGATAAATAACACTTACCTCTGGTAATAATTCAGTATCTAAAAACTACATATAACTTCAAGATACTCTAATAATATTAACAAGATCTTGTCGTATTAATCTTTGCCCCATAAAATTATGGGCGTTGTATTAGGGAGCAGGGTTTTTGGTGTCCTGGATGACTCTCAATTTTGGACTTTTTCAATTAATTTTTTTTTCCCACCCGTAAAATATACTGGTATTGTTTTGGAAAGAGTGGGTTAGCGATGTTCTGCCCGGACCACTCTTAACGTTTCTTATTAGCTTTTTAATTTTTCACGGCCTATTCTTATTGGTTTATTTAAATTATTTTCACGTGCCTTTTTATTCTTCCGTATGCTTTGTGCTATAAAATCGTTTGGAATTCTATAATTTTATCTGCTTTATTTTTTCAGTTTTGAACGATTATTGTCTGTATAAGATTTATTGACAGGTTTTCTTTCTTTGTTTAAGATTGCTGTTATGTGTTTTGTTCTTGCATTCAATTTAAAATTTTATAGGTAACCTGTATATCGGCCCAGCCGATTATTATTATTATTTTTTCTTTCATTTTGAGCTTTTATATATGTAATATTTAATTTCTTTCACGGGCTTTATTTATACATATTATTTATTTAAATCTCTTTCACGAGCTAATAATTACATAATTAAATAATGTAAAATTGTTATAAAATATCGTTTGTTGAAAGCAAAATTGTATTGCAAAGTGAAAATGAGATTTCTCATTTTTATCATCTCTTCATTTTTTTTTTATATTATTTATTATATATATATATATATATAATAAATAATATATAAAAAAATGAAGAATTCCAACCGAATTTCTATTCTTGAGAATGCGTTTTGTTTTTTAACCTGTATATCGACCTAGCCGCTTATTTATTTATTTTTATTTCAATCTACACATTTATTTATAAAATGTTTAATTAATATTCGAGTCATATGGTGTTTTTCGTATGATTATTAATTTATAATGAGAAGAGAAATTTACTTTTGTAAGAATTTTCAGTTTGTAAACTACATTGTAACAAACAAGCTCACTATTTAAAGGAAAAAGTTTAAATATGGGAAAATACTCTTTTAATCTTAGCTTTTGATTGACAGTAAAAAGAATACGCATTTCTTATTTATCAATAATAAACAGTTGCTGAACAATACATTTTTTTTTTTTTTCTTAGCAACTTTTCTAGCAACAAAAAGCACCACTGCTTCTTCATAAGTTAAAATGATATAGAAGTACCTTCTGTCGATCGTCTAAAATTTCATTTCTTGGTAAAAATTCTTTTTATGGCCTATATTTTGGAAGACTTTATGGTAATCGTTTTGATTAATTAAATTCCATCTTCTAGAAAAGGCTTGGAGTGATTTAGAAAAATTACTAGTTATATTTTAAAAAATTGTATAATTTAGACCTTCCACATCCACCCAAGTTTCGGACTTATTTTTAAAATCTTTATTTCATAATAGAAGTGGAATAAAATTCACTAAATGGGTTGTTTCACTTATTTGTAACATTTTGCTATAGACTGTATATACTCTTATGAAACTGCACGGCTCAAATTGTTGTCTTTTAATAACGATGCTCGTTATTAGATATTCCAGTAAAAAAAAAAAAAGCAAATTATGTCCTTCAACAGTACTTCTGTACAGTGATGATGATGAGAAGAAAGAAAAATCTTCATTCATATTTTTATTTGATTTTGTTCCTTACGTGTTTCATAAAAAAAAAAAAAAAAAAAAAATTATAACTAAGCAAAGTATGACCTAACAACTAAATCCGAATTCTTTTCCCCTCTCACTAGAAAGAAAGAATTCTAAAAAAGAAATTCTAAAAAAAAAGGGGGAATAATATGGCATTAGACTGAATTCTATCCGGTACCAAAAATACAACACAGGTTATCAAACAGATTCTATGTAAAGTACCGAGAGGTGTATTTAAAAAAAACGAGTGTTTTTACGTGTATTTAAAAAAACATTAATTTAAAACAATTATTCTTAATTAATTTTAAGAACATTATTAAAACAAGTATATACGGATCAAATTAAAAAATAAAAGACTTCTTATTCTAGTATAAATAATAGTAAAGAAGAATAAACATTATGAACACATATAAAAATTTAAAAAAACGTCCATACATTATATTTGTTTTTTTAGCATGGTAAAAGCATGCTAGAATATATTTTTTTAAAGATATTTTATTATATATATTTTAATAACTAAAATTTTAATGATTATAAAATCTTTTATTATTTAATTAATTGTAAAATAATTTAATATTCATTACAGGCATAAAATATCCATTATTGGTATAACAGCTTGCATATCAATCACTAGCATGAATAAAAATATAATTTTATAAAATTTATACTAAACTATTATTATAGCAATTATTATTAACAATACGATTTTTTAAAACTTGTTATTAATTTACTAGTTCAAAACAAATTTATCTTAAATTAAACTTGCTTAAAAAAAAGAATTCGAATATGAAATCATTTGACAATTAAATTTAATTTATTAAAATAAATTTTTAATATAAATTTTAATTTAAATTTTTAAATATTTAATTTAATTTTCTCCTCGTGTATTTTAATTTTCTTAGCTACTATAAATCTTAAGATTGTAATGTTGAAATCCAAAGTGTAAATAAATTCTATTCTTACTTCACATGCATGGAATTTCTCCGGTCCATTTCCCTTGCTGAGTTATAAATCGTTTTGCGAGCCAAGATTTATTTTTCTACTTTACATTATTTATACTTCTAAGTATAGAAGATAATCTAAAAATAGTTGTATGTCTCAGCAATTCAAAATATAAATTTGGTACTTTTTATACCAATTTTTTTTTTTTTTTTTTTTTTTTTTTTTTTTTTTTTTTTTTTTTTTTTTTATCGACTCATATTTTTTTATGTATTTATTTATTTAGTTTTTTTTTTTTCAATAAAACCGACACAATTTTTTCGATACATTATTTAAAACAAAGCTTTTCAAAGAAAGAAGAAAAGAAGTTATATCCTTCTAGAAATGTTAATAAAAATAATAAAGTTCTTACAACAGAAATAACCACCATTTTCAATACAAAATTTCAAAATTTTCCCGAATTTTAAATAAAAAATTAAGATTAATTATCGTTGTATTATATTTCAAAATTTTTGGAATGTTAATCAAGGATTAAATGTAAATATGGTTCTTTTAAGCATACAATTTTTTCGCGCTTCAATAACTTCGAAATAAAATTCTATAAAAAATTTTTACACAATTTCAAACGAAAAATAAAGATCATTAAAGCTGATAAAAGAAATTTAAAATAAATTTTCAAATAAAAACTTAAACATACAATTTTCCTTTAAAGTTAAAAAAAAAAAAATTTATAAAAGCACATAAATTAATATAAGCACATATTATACATTTATACGAAGCCCAATGTAACATTCCAAATTTAAATACAATATAAAACTAAAACAATATTGGGAAAAAAGATTGCAACTAAACTTATTAACGGTATAAATTCTTAGCAAATGATACTAGGAGAATATTTTTCCAAAATGTACTTGAAAATATGAAATAATACAATTCGACACAGTAGTATAGTACAATTAGTTTTGTAAATTCTTATTATTTCTCGGATATCTTCAAATTATTTCGCAAAATAATTTAATTCAAGATTTTAAACTATTTTAGAATTTTAGATATATTGTACGAGAAATTTAAAAATATCATGCAATGGCATTTTCCAAAAAAAGATTAGGTTTCGTATTAAGAAAAGTAATGTTAATGATAAAAAAAAATGAAAGACGTACTTTTTATAAGACGAATATTACAAAGATAAAAATTTTATGCGCCATCAATAATATTTTGTATTCTTTAAATAAATTATATTTGTTACATTCTAAAATTGCATGAAATAATCAAACAATCGATTTAAGCAAATGAGAAATTTGGTCTCTTGCACTTGCATTATTTAATTTCATTTATTTTGTGCCCATTTTGTGAATCATTTGAATACCTATTGATAAAATCAATACGTAGAAAAGAATCTAACAAAAATTTTTGTTAATTAATGATAGTTAATTTAAAAGTGACAGGGTTTTTTCCCATAATATAAATTATGTGTTTTAAACGTTTTAACCAAAAGATTAAAAGTACTTATTCTTATTATTTCTCGAATAACTTCAAATTATTTCGCAAAATAATTTAATTCAAGATTTTAAACTATTTTAGAATTTTAGATATGTTGTACGAGAAATTTAAAGGATTTAATTTTGTTTTTAGTCTAAAATTTTGATACCGAAGAATAAGTGTTTCAAAAACATTGCCACATGGCGTTTAAATTATTATCAAATGATATTAAAGAAACTCTAGCAAAATTTTTCAAAAATTTCTCACTATCATCTAGAACTTTCTTCTGCAGAATTGCTCAGTTTTTAGTTCTTAAATTATAATGTACCAATACTCATGTGAAGAAAAAGAGTTTATTTTAGAAATCTGCAATACTAAAACCATTTTTACGTAGAAATATGAGACCGCAAAATCACAGTAGGGTGTGGCACTTAAACAGAAAAGAACACTGACAAAGTGCTCAACACAGTTTTAATAGATTCAACAAATATAAATAGCACTATTAATACCAACAATAATTATTTAATGCCATTTGATGATAATTTTTAGGTAAAATCGCAGAACAGGGGCCGATGGGATTTAGTGTCAAAAATTCTTTTCGCCAAAGTCCATCAAGTAATGGGTTGTAAGTGAAGTAATGGGTAAGTGTGTAAGAAATTAAGTAAGTGGTAAGTAATGGGTTATTGTAAGTGAAGTTAGTTGCATACAATACGAGAAACCAGGGTTGCAACGTTTGGCAACTTATCGCTCAGTTGGTACCACAAAAAATCGCCAAATCCCAACGGCATTTATTTGGCGATTTGGCCAATTTTTATTACATTTTAGGATTTTTATTATTTATTATATATAAGTAAGTTATTTAAGTTAGTAAGTGCTTCATTTGCAGCAATGCATGCCCTCGACAACATCGACCCACAGATTGGCCAACAAAATGTGTTTCAACAGTCTTCTATTGTACTTAAGCACACTACGAAGTTGTTTGCTGTCACACGTTTCTGTGTATGGCTTGTTTCTGCATACCTGATCTATTCTTAAAGTTTGTCTAAGACCCCTTTTGGAGGCCACTGTGTTCATATAAAAAAAACAAGAAAAAAATTACAGTTAGTTATCGAATGCACATGCCAGTTTTAAATTGGTTTGAGTCTTTTAAATATGTGAATCCCAATTTTTAAATGTACATAATCTTTCAAATTCACAAGAAACATAATTGATTTAAAATAGTTAACGGAACCTCGGCATTATAGTGCTTGAAATTCTAAGTTTTGCAATGGATATAAATAATAAATAATTTTTTTTTTTGCTAACGTCTTTAATAATTCACAATTGAAAAGTAATCCGTAAAGTAACGCATAGTACTTTAAGCGAAACGTGGATGTAAAATTTTGTCTTTTCCCGTTGGGATTATTCATATAAAATATTCACAGAAAAGTTTGGAAATCAGTTTGATTTTTTTTAATAATTTATGATTAAAAAAAGTATTTAAAAATAGGCATATTTAAAAATTAATTCTAAGAAATGGCTCTTAAAATAAATGTTTTCAAATTTTGAATTGAAATCGTATTTTAAAAATACAAAAAGATTGATGATTGCTAAATGAATACAATCACCAGTGTTTAGAAAGTTCTAACAATATTTTTTTTTTTCTAAGTTAAATAGATTTTTTTAATACCATTTGCAGAATAGTTAAATTAATGCTAAGCTAGTGGTTTTTAAATGAATCAAAAACTGAAATATTTAACAAGAAAATATTTAAGTAACATTTAAATGTAATATAAAAATAAATTTATTATCATTTTTTCAGTTTATGTTAATAAGCAAAATTATTAATTTTGAAAAATTATTCGATTAATTGATACAGGATTTAAATGATAACTATTTATATTTTCTTTTATCAACGCAATTCTAATTATCCAAAATTTCCGAATTTAATATATATATATATATATAATTATACATTTATTTCATCGCGCGCATTTTATATTACTTATAACACAATAAATTATTTAAGTTTTAAAACTTGATTGAACCAGTATATAAATTAAATAAAAATTAAAATAATTGGTGTTTTTTTTATCTATCTTAAAAAAGATTTCAATAAATTCAAAATATTTGTTTAATTTACTTAGATATCCTCATTACATTAAAAAAGGAAAAAGAAACCTTAAAAAATTAGTAAGTGCGATGCCTTTAGATATATTTGTAAATACAGCAAAAGTAAGTTTTAGCTCTCTAAATGATTGAGGAAAATTAATATATTAATAAAATCATGAAATGCTTTATTTTGATAGAAATCATAAAAATTAAATTTAGTGCTCAGTAATTTTCTGTATTTAAATTAAAAATTAATTTTATTAGTTATAAAAATCTGTAAATATAGAACTAATTTCAGGTAGGAAATCTTTTTGTATTAGGATAGGATTAAGAAACTCAAAACAGAGGTTTTAGAAGACCGAATTTACTTTTTAAAAAATGAATATTGGTCGTTTTTTAAGATTAAAGTACGTAAGCTGAAAATTGAATATAAGCATAAAAATATTAATATTTTTAATGTGAATTTAAATTTAAAAATAATAAATCGCAGTTCGATTTAAGTTATAAGAAATCACAAAAGAAAAAACAAGAA
This sequence comes from Caerostris extrusa, assembly GCA_021605095.1. Classification (NCBI taxonomy): domain Eukaryota; kingdom Metazoa; phylum Arthropoda; class Arachnida; order Araneae; family Araneidae; genus Caerostris; species Caerostris extrusa. The sequence goes on from BPLR01018932.1 coordinate 133,470, forward strand.
AAATAAAATTTGACTTCCCCCCCCTTCAAAAAAGTATCCAAACAAAAGTAAAAAAAATAAATCACAGTTCGATTTAAATTAAGAAAGTCTTACACAAAATTACAAATTTTCTTTAAAATTTGTCACTTTTTCCTTCAAAAAGTAAGCAAAGAAAAAAAAGTACAAATTTGATGTATTTATAAATAAAATTAGATGAGGATTAGTGGTGGATTCCATACTGCAACTCAAAATTATGCAAAATTAAAAAAAAGTAAATATCTCAAGTTAATGCTTTTTTGAGAATAAAAAAAAAAAAAACTGATAAATAAAAAAATGAAAAAAAAAAATTCTATAAACTACAGAATCGCTCTAAAGCGAAGCCAAATTTCTACCATCATGATTCTTATACATCAAAACATGGAAATACCAGAGCAGCATTAAATCGGAATTATACAAGCTACCTGATGGACTGGTTCTCCTTCGGTAACCATAATGGAATGCGATTTATAGTTCACACTGACATTTACACACACGGTAGAACAAAATCTATGACAAGGTGACAAGGATGGATAAAAATGGCGAACCGAAGAGCTGTGTCCCTAGAATCTTCTATCTTGATCAATGAATACTTGGGGTTTTTAAGGCCTTTAAATCCCTTGAGATCGAGTAAATAAAGAATGCTCTAGAAACAAAAGGCGGGATTTTTCTGCACAAATGAGATCACATGGTTAAAAAAAAAAAAAGATAATTTAGAACACTATAGTAAACAGAGGATACTCCTTGCCATCCGCAGCGATGCCTGCCAATTTATTTATTGATTGGAGAAAGCGCGCCTGCGCACTGACGGAAAGACTGCAGTGGGTTAAAGACAGGATCCAACGCTCTAATCATTTAAAGGGTCTTGTTAAGTTTTAATAAGGGTAAAGCTTTTGATGAAAAGGGAGGAAAAAAAAAAAGTTACAGGACATTTGATGGAATAGTAGATAGAATGGGGATGAGTCGGTTGCCAATGAGAATCACAGATCCGTAACATTGCAGTTAATGAGGACTCTTTATTTTTTTTTATTTGAGTAGTTTGTAATTATTTTATCAAAAGAGGTTTCTAAAAATATCGACGTCCCGTTATTTTCGTGTGAATGCATTTTAAGATTTATTTATTATAATATGCGTAGAAAAATAATGTTATGTGGTGAGCATTACAAAGATTTTGCAATAAATGTATGTCTACTAAATGAATTATTTTTCTCAAGCTCCACAGCCGATTCCAGGCCAAGGCTGTCTCAGTCAGCTTCCATCAGCAAGGTCCATCCTGACGCTAGTATCCAAGATGATAACTGTTCGTATTTTTAAACATGAGAATTTTCTTCTTACGAGGTAGAGTTGTTAAACTTGCGACCACCCCTCTGGATTTTCGCTCTACGGTTATAAGTCATTTGTTGTTCACGAGGGCTAATTAAACAGGAACCTATGATTTAAAGTGAATTCCAAACCACTACAAACATCCATGGCACCGCTGGGACTCGAGCCCAGAACATGTGATACCCAGCGCCAGAGCGTTAGCCGCTCGCCCATCAGACCCTAAACTAAATTAATTATGAAAAGTATTTTTAAGGTAGAAAATAATGCTCAATTCAATCCCCCCCTCCCCCAAAGAAAATTAAATTACATAACTTACTCGTAAAGAAGTTCACAAAATACTTAGATTTTTATAAATGTTTAATTTTTTTAAATATCTTTTGCAATATTTATTAATAATACATTTTACCATTTCATAACATAAATTTATTTAAAAATAACTTAAAATTCATTGGCATATAAAGAAGTTAAAATTAAGCATATGAGAATAAGGAATTTTAATTGATAAAAGCGATTTCCACAAAAAGTTAATTATGTCAGATAACCAACTATAATGAATTAAAATTTAAATTAATTGCATCAGATAATCAATTAAAATGAATTATTTTCATTATTTTAATACATATAATTTCTTCTCATATTTCCAACATTATGCAGATAAAAATTAGATTTTTTTTTTTTTTTTTTAGGAGTTTTATGAAATTTAAAAAAAATAATAATTTTTAAACCACAAAATATCCGTTCTAAACCTTTTTAAAAAAGACAACAATTTAAATTTTTACCACTGTATTACACGCTTAGAAATATCTGCGCTTTAAGCATGTTTTATTTTCTGTATTCACTTGAACATCGCAGGGTCAATAAAAGTAACTTCCGCATTTTTTTTTTTTTTTTTTTTTTTTTTCATTATCCCTTTAACAACTGGCATCACGAAAATTTCAATCAATATCATCCACAACATAGGTTGAAAATAAAAATAGTACCCAGAAGAAAGCATCCAATGACCCCAACGTTATGATAATCTTTTAAACAAGAAAGATAAAAACCAGAAAAGCTTTCATCCAAAAAGCTTTTAACACAACTTTCTTCTTAAAAAAAAAAATATGTCAGATACTAATTGGCAGCTCGTAAGAATGAAAAAAATTAATACAGACAATAACATAACATCTACCTGACACGCAAGAACATAAAAGGTTAATGAAATTCTATTTATATATTATTATTATTCGAAATCACCGATTCGTTTCTTTTATGGGTCAGAGATCATGGATCAAAAGTTTAATTTGAAAAAAAAAAAAATCAAGCATTCACATACGACCGAATAAGTAGGCACATGAACTTTTGAACTTTTTAATTCTGATATCATCCTAACAGGAAGAGGAGTTAGGACAGGATATAATTCTACTTTAGAAAATCAAATGTGTTCATGGGTTCTTAGAATAATTGTATAACATTTTACATTTAAAAGGTTATTTTTTAACTATTAACTGATCCAATAAGTAAAACATCATAGCCCTGTCCTTGTCCAAATAAACTCAATATACATAAAGAGATTGGAGTTTATAAGTCTCATTGTAAGGTGCCGTCTTGTTTAATTTTGTCATTCAGATTTTGAATGATGAACACAATTTAGGTAAGGAATACTACTGTGGCCAAAAGTAAAAACCTATTTTCAATTTAAATTTCCCGGGCATATGGGCATATATTAAATTTTTTTTCTTTATTTAGGTCTATCAGGTCGCTCAGGTGTATTTTAGATATAATATATCCGTTTAAAACCCAGGCCACTCGTTGATTTGAAAAAAAAAAACTTTTTTTTTTTTTTTTTTTTTTTTCAAAAAATTGTATATTTGAATATTTTAAAAATAGATTCATAGATAGATAATTTTTAAATAGATAGGAAAAAAAGCTTTTAAAAATCGCATCAATTGTATGTACTACTGTGTCCAAAACGTAAGACCAATTTTCAATTCTTTTCTTACGGAATTTCAATTTTTTTTTTTTTCTTTTTTAGGTTGCTGGCACTGTCCTTGAAATCCGTGTGAAATTTGAGGTCAAAATATGCATTAGTGTTTGAGCGACGCTTGACTTTGAGAGATGCTAAAACTGATTCCGGCGATTTTGAAATGTCTGAATTAAATGAGCGAAGAACTTGCATTAGATTTTGTTTGCGGAAACGTATAGAATGTTTTTAGAAGGCATTCGATAAGCATTCCTATAACGGAAAGAAATGTTTAGAAGTGGTATAAACAGTTCAAAGAAGGCAGAGAACGCGTTAAAGACGAAGAGACCTCTGGTCGACCCTCAACCTCAACCGACGAAGCTCACGTCCAAAAAATTACAGATTTGGTGCTTGCAAACCGTCGACTTACAATTAGAGATCAACGTATCATCAACGTAATAGACTATTCTATATCCAAACATCATTACACCAATCGTATCTTAAACAAATTACACAGAGAACCTATATAAAATATTAAATGTTCATCATTTTAAAACAATTAAAATCAATAAATTGTAAATAATATATAAAATAAAAAAAAAAAACAGTTCTGATAAAAAAAAGCATATAATAAATAAGTAATGACCATAAACCCACACAAACATCGTCACATATGCATTCAAAAGCATGTTTTATTTTTTTTAAAAAAAAGCAGTCTGAACGAGAAAATGATTACTTTATAAATATAAAAATATTCAGATTCAAACTCTTGATAACCAAAACAAACAAAAAGAATCATGAAAAGGGGTTTTTTAAATTTATACTCTTTTATAATCTTATACACAGACTTAAAAAAAAAAAATGAAAGTTTATTCGCGATGTTGAATGCAGGAAACGGAAATCGTGCTGATGCATAAGTGGTACTCAAAAAATTCTTCACTAGTAACTCATCTTCATTCAAGAATACAAAAGATAAGAAAATGCTTTTTTGAAAGTTTCTCGATAAGCTAAGAAAACTCATACTTGTGGATTAATTGAATAGGCAATTCATATAAATAGAGCGAGAAATGAAATTTAAAATGGGATTAGCAATTAACTAGTAAATTTTGCAATAAGCTACTTGCTTAACTAATAAGCTTTTACATACTGTAACCATTAAATAATAAATAAAAAAAAATAGTGAATACAGCTTGGTTCAAAGTTTGCAATATGCATATAAATGGTATTAGAAGGAAAGAAGTAAAAAGAAATAAATTTTCTGCTCTAAACATTTTATGACGATCTTTGTTGGCCAAGCTACAAGAAAATAGACAAAAAAAATTCGGAAAGTTCTAAAAAAAAAAAACTTGATGGGAACATTGATTAAATAATAGTTATTTTAATATATTAATAGCCAAAATACATTTTTTATACTTTTTCATAAAAAAATTAATTAATTAAGGCAAATAAACAATCAACTTACAAATCTACATAGAATTTTTTTTTTTTTTTTTTTTTTTTTTGAGCGATGGGTTGACAATAATAGTAAAAAGTAAATAAATAAATAATGATAAATATATGAAATAAATTCACTGAAAATAACAAGAATTGTAACGCACAATAGCAAAAAGTACTTTAAAGCTCAACCATTTTCAAAATAAATAACAAAAATACATGTAAATCGAATCATCTCAAGTTTAGCTTTCCCATTTTGAAAATAGAAATGACAATTTTTCTGTTGTTGTTGACATTATGAGATTTTTAAAAATTGACTTTTTATTTCCATACATTTTTTATTTAAATTCAAATGGAATTTTTAAAAAACAAAAGATTACTTAAGATAATTGATGATAATAAAATTATCGAGAAAAACTATTGATAAAAAAATATATATGTTTAAAATAGTTTTGTAACAAAAAAGTCTATGTTTTATATATTAGTAATTTTTTTGTTTTTGTTTGCGCTATTTAATAAGCATTGATTTATTTTGTGAATAAGCAATCAATTAAGCACGGCATAATACAGTTTTATTAATCTAATTAAAAAAATTATTCTTAATATTTTAAAACTAAGATATTTAATTTGAACTTTATGTAAAACTTAGCTATTAAGCTTAATTTTCAATAAAAAAATTTAAAAAAAAAATTAAATGCATCGCTATACAATAAATTATTTCTGGAAAAAAAAAAAAGCATGGAATAAAATAAAATGATTATTACATTTATTTTATTATACACATATTAAAGAATAATATGCTCAGTATGCAATGTTTAAAAAATTCACTTTGATATAAGATAAACTTTTAATTCAAAAATTAATTCGAAAGGTTAGTATAGCAACATGCAACCAAAGTGCCCATTGATCAAATTCAAAACAAAAACAATTAATATAACATTTAAGGCGAACGATGGAAGTGGTTTGGTAACAAACAAATCATGATTTCAAATCGATCTTGAAAGATCACACAGTGTATCCTTTCGAGGCGAAAATCAATTGGTTCAATTTTGCCTGGAACCTGTTATTTTTTAACATGCGTGCGAGTAATTTTCACTTCTTATCTAGTCACAAAACGTGAAATTAAGTGAGAGAAATGGAAGCAATGTACTTGAATTAGAATTTGATTGATGAAGAAATGTCGGTCAATAAAGTTGACCGTATTTCAAAATATCAAGCAACAAATTTTCATTGCTAATTTATAGTAGCAACATTGTTTTGAAAAGTATCTCATTTATTATGATTGTACTTCACGTTTTATTATTATTTCATTACAATACTATATCACAATTTTTGATAGAAAAAGACTTACGTAATAGCACGATGAATAACAAATAATACATTAAAAACCAGTTATAAGAATAAATAAATAAATATAATATTCAATACTATAAATTAGACAGCTCAAACAAATCATTTTTGGCTATAGTTATTCTAAAAATAACGCCAACTAAAAAGAAGATCCCTATTCTGTTATTTAAAAAGACAATTATTATATTAAACATTTAAATAATTTAACAAATTTAAAATAAAATTTTCTCCAACAGTGCGTCTAAATGACGCAAGAACTTCAGTAGAAATTAAAGTGCAATTACTTTTTTATTGCTTTCGTAATTCTTATAAAAAATAATTGCAACATAAAATTTCTCATCAATTTTACATGAAAATATTCTAGAGCTTTCATCATTCAAAAATTAAAACAAATAAGGGTAAATCCATAGAAAAAATTCTAAAAAATAAACGCACAAACGTTGGCGAACAATTGGCGTAATCTTTAATTAGCTCATATTTTTATATTTATAAATAAAAGACAAATTCAATTAAAAGGAAATGTATTAAGAACTTTTTTTAGATGTTAATACTGTACTGAGAAATCTTAATTCAATATATATACTCTTTATCATAGGTATCTTGATAAGTACTAAGTTAAATCTTTCTAAACTACTTTCACAGGAAAACACAATAACTTCACATATTACAAAACAAAGAGGATATTAAATGGACATTAATCACATAAAAATTTGGAAAAACAAATACGTACTCGTAGAGCCGCATGCTAACAGATACGCATTACAACGTAGTTCTGAGGACAAAAAGGAATCCCTTTGGCAACTAGATGAACCCAAATTAGAAACTCAGCTAAATCCCTCTGCATTTGGCTTCGAACCTAAATTTAGGCGCTAAAGCTTGGAAAAAAAAAAGCGACAAAACACATTTTACGACCTTTTGACGTCAACCCTTACCAAACAATGCAGTCTCATATGCATCTCGCTTACTTACAGGAACACATAAAAATACACAATTTCGCAAATCCCGAAAGACTACTATTCGAACAAAAATGGATTGTGTGAGAATTCAAGATCTCTAGATGTGAAGAGAATATTTTTTAATAAACTTAATTTCGGCAAATCTTACGATTATTGGACCCCTCTTAGCAACAAAACAAACATTCATGTACACAAGAAACGGATAACACAAAAACAATTTTAAATATGCATAAGAAAATACAAAAGCTTAGATGCATTTCATTTATTTGCTGAATAGGGCGTATTAAAAATAAAATATAAAAACTATCATTGCTCAAAAAACATTTAGAAAAATGAGTAGAGTATAATAATTTTTAAAAAGTACAAATATATGTTTCGAATGTTAAAAATTATAGGATTGAAAGTGTAAATTATTTTCAAATGGCGCAGTTTTCTACGTCCCGTAATCGTAGGAATAATCAAATATTCAACTTTCTTTACCAATAATGCAACAATACATTCAAACAAACAAGCAATGAATAAAAATAATGGAAAACATTTCCTTAAATACGAATAAATAAAATAAAGAATGCCTAATTAAATGAGCAATTCTTTTTTATCAATATACATTCTCATTATAAGATTTTAAACATCAAAACAATAACTTCGCCAAAAATGCCCTTTTTAATTGGGCATAAAACAATAGTAAATAAAATTTTACAAAGCATAATTTTATATATAATTATGAGTGAATTTATTTATATATATATAAATTATAATATTATATTATATTTTATATATATATATATATATATATATATATATATATATATATATATATATATATATAATAATATTGGCTTTAAAACAATATGAATATTTGAAAATTGAAAAATAATTACAATGCAACAAAATTGAATAAAAAAAAATAAACAAAGTCACTACGTCATTATACATGGCATTTTAAACATGAAATTAAAGCAAATAAATACTTTTAATTTTTATCGTAGCACCTTACATATTATTGCAAAAAGAACAATTCTATAACAATTATACGGCAAATGAAATTCACTTAATTTAACACATTTAAAAATAAAGCCTCCCATAAAATGAAATCAGAACTTTTCTTTAATTAATACGCAATACATACGATAAGCAATAACTATTTATAGTTCACAATTCTCTTAGAGAAAAAGAGGGAAAAGTGTATGAAAAATATTCATAAAAATACCTCGCAAGCCTCCGTCACCATGGCGACTGCTAACATTCACCAACCCCACCAAGACTGCGTTGGCTTTTTAAAATGAAAAGCAGAAGGCAATACACGTTCACTGACTTCACAGGCAGACTTCCCCTCTAAATACTGCATGACTCATGCATTAAAACAGGAAGGGGGTGTAAAAACGTGTGGGATCGAAATTTTGCAAATGAAGGGGGAGAGAGGAAACAAGTACTTTCGCCACTTCACAAAAATAATAAAAAGTAAGTCACCACAGAGAAAAATTGTGTGAACAACAGCGAGTATTTTCTATCTCTCCCTCTCTTCAGTCCCTTTTCAATCTTGTAACAGCTTTATATTTGATTTTTTTTTTTTTTTTTTTTTTTTTCCTTTCAGTTGATGACATGACACACTTGAGGCCACTTCTCCGTATAGATAACAAGGTGGGGTAAGGGTCTTTTTATTTTGTTTAGTGGAAACAGGTCGTGGTTCATTTCTTTTTTTTTTTGAACGACTCGGACTTGATGATAGCAGACCTGCTTCGAAATCGGTTGAGTCGGCCACAAAATGTTATGTACTTTTCAATAATTTTATGTACGATAACCTTTACCAATGGATTTTGGAAAAATTTTACAATGCTTATTTTTTTTTTTTTTTTTTTTTTTTTCATTGAACTTATATATTTATAAAAACATTTTTTTTGTCATAACAAAGTAATTTTTTACTTTTAAAAATCTAATATTTGAACTCACTTAAGACAGATATGCTTATAAAAATACATATATCCTATAAAAATAACAATACTTAATTAATTGGTAGTCAAACATTAAAGAATAGCTAAAAAAATGTGACATTTTAATATGCTTAAGCCTAAAGATGCTTTTTGTAATTCATTAAATCTTATTTTTTCTTAATAATATTCTCTATAAGATCGTGTGTGTGTGTGTGTGTGTCCTGTGATAGCTTTTATAAGCCTCAGTGTCAAGAAAAGTCTCTTTGGTATGCTAGTGAAGCTAACTGTCTTTGCTAATGGTTGCCTTATTGAAGAATGACATTTAATTTTTTAACATTAATTCTTAGAATTTTGGAAAATAAAAAAATTTAAAAGAATAAGGAATCAGATTTTGCCAACTCTGACTCCGATTCTTTTTATACTTTCTTTTCTTTCCATTCTTATTTGAATCTCCGATTCTTTTTTAATTCTGACCTGATCTCTGATCATTGATTATTTTCAGAAAATCTACAGCAGTTTTCGTTATATTGTGTTAAATTGAAATTTATATAATTTTCGTTATTAATTTGGAAATAACATTGCAAAATTTATATTCTATTTCTTCATAACTTCACTAATGGCGACAGTCAGTTTCTTAAGGCTAGTACCTTTTGATGGTGTAAAAATCTGATGGTAATAAAAAGTTTTTATTTAATTAAAAATGTTCTTAACTTTTGGAACGAAATAAAAATTCAAAAAAATCTGAGCTCGAAGTCTTTCAGTTATTCTGAACTACAACACACGCACATTCATATATATAGATATTAAGAAAATTGTATTTGAATTTTGTCCATTCATACTTAATTCACATTTAAAATAAATATTATGAATAACGAATGAAAAAGAATTACTCATTTACCTCTTTTACAGAGGTTTCAAAAATAAGTATCCTTACTTTTTAAAGAGGTCACGTAAAAAGGGAATTGTAAATTTAAAATGGAAGAGAGAGTTTACCATCAACACTTTTTCGCTAGCGGCCTAATGGCACGCTAGTCAGCATTTACTCTGGGCGCCACACATTCGCCAGAAATTTGTTTTGACTATGTCAGTTGGAACACGCCATGGCCCAGTTCAGTTTTTTTAATTTAAAAAGCCTTAACGACTACAAACACATTTCATAAATGGTAGTTAGCATTAATCGATGGTGACAGCTTGTGTTGATGGCTGGAAGAACAATGGAGCTAACAAAAATAGACAATTAACGATTTAGTTCTATTAAAATTGCTTTAATATAACCCTAAGGGATAAAAAGATTGTAACTGAAGAATTAAATATTACAAATATAGAAATAAAAACTGAAAATCACTAATTAATAAAAAAAAAATATTTATTTTGTAAATTGTAAAAGTAATAATTTCATAACAATAACGTCAACCAATCCAAAGGAAACATAAAAAATGACGCTCTTAATTAATGTTCTTAATGCATTCAAAAAATCCTAAACAGAATTACGATAGAACAAAATAATTTCAATAAAAATAATTCGATTATGAATCTGCTAGTAACGCTTAAAATAGAATGCCAATGTCGAGTCAAGAAAATAAATTAAGGCTTACAAAAAAAATGAATTTGCTGATCTTCCAGCCAAAAAAATAAATTAATCACTATATAACAAGTACAGTGTTATAAGAATGGAAAGAATTTTCCCTTGCAAAATAGATTATAGAAAATTTATTTACTTTTAGAAGTCTTATCTTTATACAAATCTTTCATAGAACGTTTCAATAAAATAAAAACAACCAATAATGCATGTTAAAGTTGGGGTTTTTTTTTCACTCACTGAATTATGCTGAACTGTAGAAAGTTAATTAACTCATTAAATTCATTTAACTTATCTTTAAAAGTAAATTTAAAGCTTGTTCCAGCCATAGACAGAATAAATTTATGTAACTCCTTTAAAAAGCAAAAAGGATTCTTGGCCCAAATAAAAAAAAATTTTGAAAATACCGCCAATTGTTTTCTAAAAATATATTCTGAACACTTTGCCAAAAACTTGAGATAGTATTGCTTTCTATCTATGTAACCAATTTACTGTGTTGCTAAGGGAAGAAAAATTCAAATATTGTACATGTAGATTTAAATATAAACTATTTAACAATGCTAATAAGAATTATACATTAACAATAGGTGCATATATTTGTAAATGTATAATTAAAGAATGCAAAATCACTAAATATAAGTTAACAAAATTTTAACTTAAAAGTAATAGGTTTTTTTACTGTTAATCTAAATAAATGTTGCATATAAAAAAACACCTAAACAAATATATATTTCTGTAAAAAGTGTTCTACATTTTTGTACAATATAACTTCCTTCAAACGATTTTATTAAAGATTCTAATTTTAGAAGTTTCGATTTTATTTTACTCATAACGATTTCTAGTACAAAAAAAAAAAAAAAAAAAATACAACCCGAAATATTGTCACACAATATTAAATTTAAATCTTATTTAAAATGATTAAATTAGTCAGACATTTAGTAACATGATTTAGCATTCTCAGCTTTTTGTAGAGACGCGTTTGACAACTATAAATAATATAGGGATTTTGAAAATATCCTTATATTATTTAAATATAACTATAAAATTATTACAATGCTAAAAATACTACAAAAAAAAGTTCTAAGGCTACTAAACTACAAAGAAGTAAACTTAACTATTAGTAAATATGATATTTTTTGGGGAAAAAAAAAAGAATATTGAAAAGCGATATACTTTAAAGATGAATCAGTTGATAACTAACAAAAAAAAGTGAGTGAAATAACTAACACAAAAAGTTGGTGTGTAACACAAAAAAGTGATATATTCCATCAATTAAACCGCGATTTAAATGTTGTCAAAATCAATGAAGCTTCCTTCTATTTCATTTTTTACAATTGCCGTCGACTGCAATACAAAATCAATTTTAAATTAAATCAATTAAAAACAAGATCCAATCAGCAGAAAAGCAGATTTAAATGAAGCCAAAAAATAATTTTTTTTTTTTTTCAATTAGTGAAACAAAAATATTATCATATAACATTAAGAGTGTTTGTGACATAGATACGACATTATTTTTAATCTATTATTTACATGTAACACAAAAAAAAAAAAAAATGAATCATTCATTATCTTTATTAAATTTTCATATATATTCATTTATATTTGTTTGATGCAATTTAAATTACGTGGAAAAGGGTACATAAATTAAAATTTGACATTAGAATTGCATTATTTCTATTTTAAAAAATTCTCATTAAAAAAGAACATATATTTTAGCCCGTTTTAGGCCTGTGTGAAATAGTTAATCCTAGTTTACCAGGTTTTTAGAGGGACGAACGAACAAATAAATTGCACAATCTCGACAATAATTGCAACTCCCCATTCGTGTAGCCATCCAGTCCCCTTCCTGCATTTAGGCGGAAAGCCCATCGTAATTAAACCTTGAAAATTAATTACGGCAATTCAAATTCGAGCCGAACAATAAATATTCACGAGCACAACTCGCCTCTCGCACGGAAGATAGGGGCACAACAGCAGTAATCGATTGAGCGTACACCTGAGAACTACAGCTAGGTGGAGAAAGAGAGGTAGATTCGTGTACCACACAATGCATCTCGACTCAACACAAATGAGAGAGTTGTAATTAAGAATGGTTCTCATCTTGCAAAATAAAATAAAAAGCTAATTAACCTCTCTGAAATAATTTATACAGCAAAATGGACGTTATCTAAGAGTCATTGATCGAATTAAGTCCACATTAGGATTTAAGGATTTCATGTAAAAAAAAAAAAAAAGAAATATATATAGATAGAGAATGCAAAGTAATTAGAATATATAGTTTGTTTTTAGCAAAGTTTTATGAATTTTATTAGGTACTTATTTAATTATTTTTTAAACCAGGTTTTAATTTAATTTTTTTTTAATTCGTTATTTTCCTCCTACAGCATTTTTATCTCCCATATTTCAATTACAGAAGTAGAGTACACTTCTCAAAACAATTAGGGGATATTGTGAGTTCAATATGAAATAAAACATAATCGACAATTTTTTTAACGAAAATGAAATGGAAGAGGTTAAAAAGGAAAATTATGAAGTTTACAAAATTAGGAACATGCAAATTTTGTCCGTTTTATAAAAGAAGTGAAAATTACCTGCACCATCCTTTTGTAGGAGTAGATTAAAAACAATTGACACGCGTTGAATGTTTTGTAACAATAACTATGATATCTCAGCAAGAGACTTAGCTGAAGGGCCATTGGTCGTTCCGAGACGGGTCAAAAGCAGTTAGAGTTTCTCAAAATGTCCTTTCCAGGCTGGAATCAGTTTTTAGAAACCGGAAATGTATGGCGAATATCCGGACAAAGTCGCACACGTAACCCAAAATGAGGATCAGTATTTAACACTACCGACCAGAAAAACCGCACTTTGAACGCCACTTTCCTGCAACAGCACCTTCATGGTACTGGAGTTTCGATTTAGACTATTCGAAACCGACTCCATCATATGGGTTTGTAAGCTCGCTAGCCTATAGTTTGTGTTTTTCGTTAACAAGACCATCGTGCTGCCCACAGAAAGTGGGGGCAAGAGCATCTCAGATGGGGAAGAGATGAGTTGAGCAACAAGCTCTTCATGGACAAAGTCGTGTACAACCTGATAATATATTAGTAGTAGATTCTCATCTGGAAAGTTGGTAGACAGAAAGCTCCTGCATTTGTGCATAAAAGTGTCCGATTTGGTGGAGTATGATGGTCTCGGCCGATATTTTTTATCAATCCCCCTGGACCTGCACATTATCAAAAATGGAGCACTAACAGCTCAGTGATATTGGGATGAGATCCTCAGGCCTATTGCCAGGCCATTGGTTGTACACGGCAATCAAGGGACGAATACATTCTGATAGCAATACATACATGATAACGCCAGGCCAGATTCAAATGAATACACGATAGCGCCAGGCCGCATCATGCACAGCTTATGGACAATTTCTTTTTCGACAGAAGGAATCCTCGAATGGACTGGCCAGCGTAATACCACACATGAACCTAATAGAACATCTTTCAGGAATTCTAGGGAGAAGGGTTGCTAGTCGTTTACCACCCCAGAAACAATTTAGTGATTGGAAAGATCTACTAGGAGGTGGGGGAGAATACCCCATCCCTCATTGATAACCTCGTGAGTTCTATGCCTCCCGCTGATGTGAGATATTGATTTCAGTCAAATCATACCCTTATTGAAAACTCATTTGTATCCGAGAAATAACATTTTGTTGTTCTGTATAATACACGAATTCTGCATTTTTGTTTACCGATAAATATCGTCAATAAAATTTAATTATTTCTTGTTCATTGCTTTCTGCTTTTTTCATATCCTACAACATTTATATATCAGTCATCATGGCATTTCTTCTTTAGCAGTTTTTCAAAATCACAATATCCCTAAGTGTTTTTGGTGATATAATATTACATTTCGTTTATATACTGTTATAACAATGGACTTTTACACTATCACGTTAACTCAATCGGTTAAATTTGATATTGGATATACCAAAACGTAACTACACTGAACATTAAGATCAATTTGATTATGTTACAATCGCTTTATCATACAGTTACAGAGACGTTAATTGATTGTATTAAATCTGCTGGCTTAGCATGTTCTATCAAATAAACTGAATAACTAGTGAGGAAGTACGATACTAAATAATGTTTAATTATTAATTGAATAAAGAAGCACATATTGGCAGTGCATCACTGTCAGCCAATATGCAGATGTTGTACACTATTTGCATTTGCTATATCGAGACACAGCTACTAGTTGCATGATAATAATTAAAAAACAGGAAAATATTAATTAAATTAAGCATAAAACAAAATTATTGCATACCACTACAGTAATGCTATTGCTAAATCCTTTAAGACTTAGTTTTGGAAAGTTCTTTTAAAATAATTAAACTCGGAAAAAATATTGTTCACCCAATTTTTTTAAAAAACTTAATCAGAAATAGAGATCAGCTTCATACATAAGAAAGAATATTGCATTTACAGTAGTAATGTTCTATTTACTTTAAACATTACGTAACTGTATGTTTGTTTTTTAAATCTATACAAAATGCTTTTAGTCAAAATTAAAAATCATGATTAAATGAGGGATTTTTAATGAGAAACGTTGGCAAATCTTATCTAACAAAGCGGCGTTCCAGCAAATATTGAAAAAATATAAAACAGAAAATTTTCAAAACCATACAATTTGCAATGCATTACTATGACAATACAAATAACGGCCAAAATATATAAAATAACAGAAAAAAATTTGCATACCGCTTTGATATTAAAGTTTTAAACCTTATTCTTCGCAGCACAGAAGTTTGATTTTAACTTTGACTAAAACAAAAAAAAAACGAGATTTACCGGAGAGAAGTTAACGTCACTATAAAGGGATGCGAAAATCAATGTGTAACATATTTCTATTTAAATTAAATTAAATAAAAAATAAAATGAAATGAAATACTGGAGTCATTTTTGTATTAGCTAAAGATATTTCTGAAAAATAATTGATCATATGAAAATTTCAGGAAATTTTTAAACCATTCAGAAAATCTGCAAAATCGCAAAATAGGAGGAGCCGTTGGGATTTGACGTGAAAAATTCTTTTTCGCCAAATGCGCCAAGAAACGAGTTACGATTGTAAATGAAGGTAATTGCAAACAGTACAAGAAATCCGGGTTACCAAATTTAGCGACTCAGTTGGCACAAAAAAATCGCCAAATTCAACATCCCTATTTAGCGATTTGGCCAGAAAATCTTTATCATAGACATCTGAGAAGTAAAAATTTAAAAATTGAGGTCGATATTATTTATTTAACTATATAATGATATATAATTATTTAAAATATATGATGCAAATTTGTCCAGTATTAAAATGATGCACGTTATATTCAGATCATTATAAATAAGATAAAATGAAATTAGTAATTTAATTTAATATGCCTTTTTATTTAAACTTCAAATTAATTTTTAAAAAACGCAATTTTTGGGAAGGAATCAAAGCAGCAGAGCAAATTGACCCACTATTTCATTCTTAACATAATTTAACTTGTTATACTTTATGAATTGTTTGCAAAAGATTTTGTTGGATATGCAAGGCTTAAAAAAGCTATTAAATACTCTTTTAAATGGCTATTTTGGGATGTTCATTTTTAACAATTGCAATGCTCAAATTTAATAATACGAGAAGCCATTGTCATTTTTAAATAATGTTCATTGCGAAAACATCAATTCTCATTTGTAAAAAAATATTTTTACATTTAACAATTGAGAGAGAAAAAAAAGAAATATATTTAGTTTATGTACTGCAAAATTAAATATCAAATTTTATTTTCAAAGTTAATAAATACTTTTAAATTTATTACTTTTATTAAAATATAATTCAAAAAGAAAACAAAATATTTTAAATAATTTATAATTTTACTACATTTTTTTGTTTCGAAAACTATGTATACATTTCTGAAATTTTCATCTGACTAAATTGTTACAAAGAAAATTCAAGACAATAAAACAATTGTATATATATATATGCTGCCATATTTTTGGTTTGTTGACTGAGATTTTAAAATTATGATACAAATTATTAAAACTTATTCAGATCATGTGTATGATATAACAAAAAATTAGGAATTCTTCTATAACTGAAATAAAGCAGAGATACGAATCAATTTGCAGAAAGAATCGGATGCGAACAACTGGAGCGTTGGTATAGGTGAAGGACGAATTACGATATCGAGAACGCTAATATTTTAACTTTCGATCATCAATTAGTCACAACTTTCTTCGCGGAATTTAGGTCCACTCATTCCAATAAGAAAAAAAAAAAAAAAGAAATTCCAATAAGAAATGGAAAGGAAAATTTTTACTCATCTTCATAACATAATTAATTAGTGTATATTCAAACTTGTTTCTATGCTGTGGACAGAAATATCACAAAAACAAATTTGTGTGGGATCTTTAAATTTCTTAATTTTATTAATATTAGGTTTGATAGACAATGCCTTTCAAGTACCACAAAAAAAAAAATGGATAAAAAAAGATTTTTGAATTTACTAGAACAAAATACCCAAATTATTGCAATGATTTTAATAGTTTTAAAAGTCGTAGTCATTTCAAATTCTCAGAATTACATTGACTCAATAACGAACACCTAATATAGCGAGAGAGTAAAGAAAATCAAAAGCAAATCGCATTATGAAATAATGATCATTATTTACTGCAGAAATAATGATGTGAATAAGTAATTATAACAACAAGAATGAACGTATAAATAAATCGTGAAAATCTGAAATAATCTACCATTTGAGCTAAATTAATCGCCAGGTTACCAAATCGCCAAAAGTAAACAAAGAAAATGGTTGCTGCAATTTCAGTTTTCGTACTAAAATCGCCATTACGCCAAAAAGCCCCTCTCCAAAAACGCTATTAGCCAAGTTTTCTCACTATTAGAGGAGTTTTTGCATACCGTATTTTTACAATACGGTAATTTTTTTTCTCTAGCGCGCATGCTCAGGAAATTGCGTATGCGTATCTGTAATAATGTTTTCCTATGAGCATGCGCGCTAGGGAGAAAAAAAATACTGGTATAAAAACTCTCTATTATTATGAATTTTTGTGCTAATTACCAAAAATGTATCACTATAGCGCCGAAATTATTCGCTATTATGCTGCTAAATTTATTGCTAAATCATAAAAATTTCGTATATTATATACGATGCCGAAATCGAATGACAATACAATATTATTTAAAAAGAAAAAAAAGAAAGTTGATAAATTACCCACAATCCATTCACACATGTCATCAATCCTGGTCTATGACCAGCCATGTCAAATGAATAATAAAAATATGGACAACAGCACAAAACAAGAAAATTTTTTAAAAAATCAATAAATTGCGGGTTTTCATAAATTAATGTGAAGCACAATAACGTTCGAAAAGTCAGAAGTAACGGATTTTCTCGCGAATTCAGATAACGGTTTCCACAAAACCTTAACTGTAAATAAATTTTTTCGCGTTTTAATGAGTGGGCATTTAATGAGATTTTAACTAAATAGGTAAACATCTAGAATCTTTTAACAAAAAATAATGAATAATGATATTTTTGGTTAAACGAATATATAAGCAATATATTCGTTCTTCCCATAGAAAATGGAACCCAAATCGAACTAAATGAATCTTCTATTTACTTTTTCTTTTCCTGATACAAAGAATAAAGCTTTTATAACATAATAAAAGTACGATTTTAGAATTTCTATTCTCTTGTCTATCAAAAAAATTATTTATAGAGAAGTAGATGCATCGCTTTAAAATAAAAATTTCTTTTATTTATATTTTCTATATTAAGATTTTCTAAACAATAAGCATTTTTCGATGTTTTTACTTTAAAATACAAAAAAAGTGCCGCTTCTTTAAGTTCGAGACGACTTGATAGCCAATTGCTAGCGCTGCGTGCCACAGGATTCGCATTCGAATCCTCATAGTGGCATGGATGTTTGTGAGTGGTTCGGAATCCACGTTAAACTGTAGGTCCCAGTCTGTTTAGTCTAAAGTGTTCACAAAATGGCCGTAGAGCGGCAAACCAAATCTCTCTTTAAGTTAGAGTTGCTTTGCCTTTACATTTAAGAATGAAAAGTTGTTCTATCAAAAGTAAACAATCATACTCAGAAATTAAGTTAACAAAAGGTAAGTACATCAAAAGAAATCTAGAAATAATTAGAATTAAAAAAGCTTCTCATAATTGCTCAATACATTTCCAATGAGAACATGGCTTAAAAATTATTTGTTTAACCATCTTAATGAAATTATCGTACGATTACTCTTGTGAAACTCTATACTTAATGGCGTAAGAATTCATTCGCGCAATTTTAGAAGAGTGGCTGTCAAGCCATAGTATTTTTGACTTAACTGTCTAATTGTCTTAATATATCGAGCAATTATTATATCAATATATAAATCCTTACTTAAATAAATAACACTGGTTAATAAAAAAAATTATACATTTTATTAACAATATACAAGTATATTTTTCTACCAGACATTTCAAAAAAAGTTGCATAATATTTTAAATGAAAACAGCATTTCAAACTCTACCATTATAATCGATTCTTGGCTTTTCATTGCCATACAATAGGCAAGGGTTAAAGAAAACGCAGCGCAGAGAAAATAATTATTTATTTCAATAGGCATATTCTGCGTTAGTAATTTTTACTGTGTCAATTAAATTAACAATCATTCTCAATTCATGACATGCAAGGTCAAATATCGATTGAATAAATTTGTAACTATCAAAATTGTATTCTTTTTTTTTTTTTTTTTTTAACTTGAAAAAAAGCATTGGCGTCACGATTTTCTCGTGTGAACCAATTGGCAATGGACAGGATATACATTTTTTTCATGATTAATAGCAATAAATATCGAATTATGGCATTTCTAACATAATTTTTTTTTTTCCTAATGCAACTGGTAAATATTAAGATCGTGATCTTATATGCCATAACCAAGGGCTGCACCGATTTTGCTCACTTAGCACTATCCAGGGGCGCGTGTAGCTAAGATAAGCTACGGACGCTCAGTAACAATGCCGCTGCAACGATCTACAATCATATTAGACCGGGACCTAAAGTTGAAAGTGGATTCTGAACCACTACAAACATCCATGGCACCACCGGGACTCGAACCCGAATCCTGTGATATCGAGCGTCAGAGCGCTAGCCATTCGGCCATCAGGCCCTTCTAACATTTAATATATTCTATAACTTTCATTGCTAGAAAAATATAATTTGATTAATGTAATAACACGTTCACGTTGGCTTAAAATTTCAGATTTCTTTTTTTTTTTTGTTAAGCGACGATTATACACGTAAAACTTCACTACAATTAGTTTTCGTGTAAAAACAAGTTGTAAAAAAACTGTAGTTCCGTAGATCAGAATTTTGAATATAATATTACAAGTATATGGGGACAGATTACCGAAATAATTATAATGAATTATTTTTGTCGTTTTGTCGTTTATTGGAAAAAGAATCCTCATCCTCATCATCATCATCATCATCAGTGGCGCAACAGCCCCATGGTGGACAAAAAGCCGTCTGCTTACTGGCAGATTTTGAGACAGTAGATGTTTGGCTTTACCGTTTACAGTTGTTAGTCTTACGCACTCTACAATTGTATTAGACCGGGACCAACGATTTAAAGTGGATTCGAACCACTAAAAACATCCATGGCACCTCCGAGACTCGAACCCGAAATCTGTGGCCCCGGGCGCTAGTCACTCGGCCATCAGGCCCAGGGAAAAAGAATACAGCAATTAAAAAAATTAATAATCATACAAAATATTATAAAATACAACAGATTATGGATATAAAAAATTATAAAAATGTGACACAATTTCTTAGCAATCTTTAAATAGTTATTATTTACAACACACAAAATTGTTCAATAAAACGAAATTTATAATCCTACATACTTTAAAAATTTATAATTGACAAAATTTGATCAGCCAATTAAAAATAAATTCTTTTAAAAAATTGTAAGGACTTTCAGAATAAAATGTAACAAACAATAAGCTTCTTTCCATTAAAAAACATGCTCCTAGAATTGAACAAAATTGTGTCACAACTTTGTAAAAATTCCATTTATTATTATTTTTTTTTTAATCATAAGAACAAATAATATAACTGATTAGTTTTCTTTAAAGATTAACTTTATTAAAATGAAATAATTTCGTTGAAAGGAATCACTCAAAATAATAACAGAATCATTTAATTTCTTAAAATATATAATTTATTAAAAAAATCCAATTAAATTTCATCGGATTAACATAAATCTTGATTCGTATTAAAATACATACTACAAAACTTTGAAAATATTATTAATTCAATTTGATGAAGCTTTAATCTAATATAAAAAGTTGAATGTCCATCTATATGAATAATAAATATAAAAACTACAACACTAAAGAATCTAATTTTTCTCTGAATTCCTTATATTCAATCGAACTGTAACCGTGCTTCCACCTATGAACTGCTGGCAATCAGAAGAAATGATCAGTCGGCCTCAAAACTCTCACCCGAGAGAAAGTACAGCTCAATTACGCTTATGTTGAGAAACGTTTAGTTTAAGTCTTTCACCCAGAGAAAATATATTTAACGCAACCCTGAGGTAGAAGTTGACCTACAGACTCTCACCCCGAGAAGAAGTCAATTTCGCGCATTACACGCGTAGCTGAATATTGGATTTTCGGTTAGAAGTGGAATCTATATCTATCTTTAAATATGCTACATAGTGTACGTTTTAATTATATGTGTATGTGTGGCGTTTGTGTGTGTGTAAATAAAGCTGTGAGTTCTCAAATCTGTGTCTCATCCCAACCACACCCAGTTACAATCCAGCTGCACGGCCTGCACGCTACAGAACATATTCAAAAACCATGAACAAGCTTTATTTTATTCAATGTTAAAACATATATTTTCCATAACAAAATTTCTGTTTTATAACAATATGCTTTAACTATATCATTGTTTTGCAATGCTTTTATAAAATATGTTTTAACTATATCATTGTTTAGTAATGCTTTTTAACAATATGTTTTCTTAATTATTTCAATGTTTTGTTGCAAAAACTTTTTTATAACAATGCCAATATTTAATTGTTTAAACAATATAAAGATTGAGAAAGTATAATAGATGAAACACATTTCTCTTTGAACTTTTCTGAATCTAGATTTTAATCTTTCACATTTTTTTTAACAAATGTGAAAGTGAAATATATTGCAAGCATTTAATGAAACCACTAAACATCAGTATCTGCAAATGAAGAGGACAAAGGTAAGTTTAAAAAAATAATTTAGTTTTTTTTTTTTTTTTTTTTTTTCAGGTCGGTAGAAAAAAGAAACCACTTATAAAATTAAGTACTTTTATCACATGCCAAGATAATAGAAAAGAACCGATTTCTTACGAACACCGTTTAATTATCAGTAAGACAAGATAAAGAGATGGTCCATTTCCTCTAGAAAATATATTTAATCCATAAAAACCCTCTTCTTAATGTTAGTATTCAGATAAGCTTTAAAAAAATTGAGAAATTGAATATCACACTTTGTTTGAGATATCAAGCAATGTATCTAAAGAATATACTATAAAAATGTTTTAATTTTACTTTTATTAAAAATGGGTTTATTTAATAATAATAAATTATACATAAATGAAATAAATTTAAAAATTTAATTAAACTTTTTCTCCTCTTAGTATGAAAATTCTGAAATAAAGTCAGTTGCTAATTTTTTTTTTTATACGAAAACAACGAAAAATAAATATAAATAAGAAATGGTATTTAAAAATTCAATATTATATAATATTGATATAATTATTATAATATTCATTATAATTTTAAAAGTAATTAATTTTTAAAAATTGGGTTTATCTAATAATAATAAATTATACAACAACAAAAGAAATAAAAAATTTAACTAATCTTTTCTCCTCTGAAAATTTTGAAATAGAGTTAGTTGTTTAATTTTTAATACGAAAACAAAACGAAAATTAAATCAAAATAAAAACTGGTATTTAAAAATTCAATACTCACTATTTTAAATTCAATTAGAAACATAAAAGTGAATGTTCCTTAAATCATTTGTATAAAGAAACAAATGAATACCTACATATTAGCTATTCTTAAGATTAATACATATTAAAAATCGTAACATTTTTTTAAAATATAAAAAAATTCAATAACAAGAAAAATTATTATCATTTAGAAATAAGCTAAAAAAGAAAAATTATGGTTGAAATCTAGAATACTGTACCCCTGAGGAAGTCGCCAATCTTGTAACCCAGAATATTTCGCCAATAATTCTGCCAATTTCTTTAACGTTCTAAAGGGTACAGGATTCTAGATTTTTACCAAAGTTATTAGTTTAAAATACTTTTTGCTTACAAGTTTTAACAAAGAAAGATAAGAGAAATAAAAAACCAATGATTAAATATTTATTATTCACCCCTAACTTTACGTTTAGTACATATAATATGAAAGAAACTGAAATAGAATAAATATTATATTAAATGGATGGCGACCATTAAGAGAGTTCAGAAAGACTCGGACACATTAACAAAATTTATTACACAATTACATTAGGAAAACGATATTAACAGACAAAAAGGAAATTAAGTGCAATAAATTGCACTGAAAGATAAACAAGATTACTGAAATAAATAACAAAATGCAATTGTCTGTGTTCCTTTTTATATAGATCAATTTGAGCGGACAAAATAATAGATTAATAAAATTAATTTTGTAAAACGAAGTTTTGCTTTTAGGAAACTTGCAACTACATAAAGTATTTATTTCATATATTTTTATATACATATTTAAATTTTTTGTAGTATTTATATTTTAGTAAAAAAAAAAAAAAAAAAAAAAAAAAAAAAAATGCTTCATTTCAATTTATTTTTGGTTATTTTTTTCTTGATAATTGGTTTATGTCGAGATATAATACTTCAGAATTACTTTAAAAAGAATTTGTTTTAATTATTGTTTTTAAGGAAGAAAATTAATTAAATCTATTTTTCTATTAATTAAATTATGCAATTTGTTAAATTATTTGTACGTTAAAAGACATTTAAAAAACATTGAAGTAGTTTATAATAAGTAACAAAGTTTTTAGCATTTTATATTTAGAGGAAAGAGTTAGAGAAAAAGATAAAATTAATAAAGCTTTGTTTTGGTTTTAAGAAGGAAAAAAAAAAAATAAAAAAAATAGGAGCATTTTGAATTTCTAACAGATAAAAAGATAATAGCTAAAATCTTTTATGTTTCCAAATTCATATTATTAAACATACTTTACTATTTTTAATACTGTAAAAAAAAATAGAATTTATTTTTAACAACAAAATATGTTGAAATATATACATATGTAATGTAAAATATATATGTTATTTCATAATAACAAAATCTGTTGAAAATATTTTAATAATAAAATATCAAGAGTAATATAAATAATTCTCAAAAAAATTTTATCAAAGGTAAAAAAAAAAAAAAATAAAAAAGCAATTATAAATATGTCACAAAAATAAACGCCATTTCAATGCTTTCATAAAGTTAATGTTTACTGTCTTAATTATAAGGACCAATTATTAAATAAATGCCAGTTTCCTTAAATAAAAGTCTTACTTTTAAAATACAATTATTTTTCTTTTTCAAAAATTTCCTGATTCGTGCTGGTTTTCAGTAAACAAATTTATGCAAGTAAATAATTCAAATACCTTTCCCTGGCAGACATCCATTTTTAGAATAAATATCTTACACTCACCTGAAAGAAAAGAAAGACTATAAATTGATAATCAATACAATTAGTATTTTACAAACTAAAATAAATATAGAAATTAAAATTGAAAATAATGTATCATAATAAAAATATAATTAACATTTATTTAAATATTTTAATGAACTCGATCTGAGAGTGCAAAAACGAACACACACACGCACGCATATATATATTTCGAAATTAACTGTTTATCTTAATATTTTATCAGCACAGTAACATTTGTGATAGTTATGCAATAATATAATTACATTATTTAGGCATTTTAATTATTATTTTTAAGGGTTTTATACATTTAGATGTAAAAATATATATACTATCTATTCAGTTTTACGAAACTAAAATCCACTACTATAAAATATAATTTTTATCTATCAAAAAAAAAATCAGAACTACTGTAACCATATTTCGACCTACGCAAAACTGTTTCCTCCCCCGCACTGGCAAGAACGCCGCCTGTGGCGTTCAGGAGAAACGATCAGTAGGCATTGAGACTGTCACCCGAGAGGAAGCACAGCGCAACTGATGCTGCCGCTGAGAAACGTTTAATCTCTCATTCTGAGAGGAAATATATTTAACGCATCCTGCATATGTGTTGGCCTACAGACTCTCACCCGAAGAACCTCACCTTTGCGAACCCTACGCGTATCTAAGTAACTTGGCTTTTCGACTTAGAAGTGGAATTCTTCTACGAATCCATAATCATACGTTTTTAAATGTGTGCATGTGTGGTGTTTGTGCGTGTGTTTTCCAACTGTGCCTCAAGTATTTCAACCTAGCTACAGCCAATTACGATCCAGTCGTACAATCAGCACACTACAAACTTCAAATTAAACGGTAACCATAAGCAAATAATGTCTACTAAAATCAAAATTTAATCTTAATATAAAGAAGGTTAAAATCAAGGTATAAATTTCAGAAATGCAACCTAGTGAATTAAAACAATTATAATACAATTCATAGCTATACGATAATGATTAAGGATATAATTCATAGCTATTGAATAAATACATTTGACAATTGCTATTCCCGTCTAATGTATCTAATGTACAATCAGTTAATATAACTACAAATTTGCCGTAATTTTATATAAAATTTTATTAAGTTTGTATGTATACATTTAAAAAAATCACGAAATCAAATCTTTAAATAGCTTTCGATCAATGATGAGATTTAATTTCTGCAGTATCCGAAAAAAGACCTCTTTAAAATGTGCTTTCACTCCAATGTAACTTTCTCGGCAGCGAAACATTGCATATAGTTTAATAATTGAATAAAACTAGGGGGTTATAAAAAGTGATGATATTGAGTGATATACATATAACAAAAAATAATTTATTTCACAGATATTTTTGCTAAATGTAGTTAAAATTATAAAACACTATTTATTAAAATTAAGTTATTAATCATCATTCAAAGAGCAACAATTTTTTTTATTGATACAACAAACAATGATATAATTATTCTGCTTGATATATAAATTTTAGTAATCTACTCTTCAATAAACTATTCCAAAAAAAAATTATATTGTTAACAAGAAAAGTAATAAAAAATTGGAAAATCTTTCCAATTATAAAACATTAACCTCTAAAATTATGATCATTAGGTTTGAATTCACTACATTGTTAGTGTTGTTATTTACCTTTTGAAATAATACCTTCTAATGACACATATTTCGGATGTTTGTAGTTCCGCTATTCTAATTAATTTGTTTTTTCCCCTCAATGACTTTGACTTCCGTTAAAACACGTATAGATTCTAAGAAATTATTTTTGTTTTTAGACAAAAAAGATATTAAATATTATATTTGTCTTTTTTGAGAAACACTGTACTCAAATAAATGTTGTAAAATGAATATATTATCAAAAGTTGTTTTTTTTTTTTAAATATTTTATTTACAAAGCCATTTTAAGGCATCTTTAATTTTCTCGAGATTAAGAAGATACTAAAAATACTTTCAGTTTAGTCAAATAATGAAGAAAAAAAATATAAACATATGATATATTAATATGTATTTAATTTATCACTAATAAAGTTCAGATTTATTGGCGATTCATAAAAAATTTATTTGCCAAAAAATCCCACAATTTCATCTATATTAATAATAATTAAAAAATTTTTGATATACATTATTGTGAAGAAACTAATTTTTCAAAGAAAAATGAAAAACATTAAAACGCATAAATCGAAATATTTTTTCAAAAAAAATTATGAAATTATTACTAAAAATATACGATACTCGTATATAAGTAATATTTCACACAAGTTTGATTCTGTATTAAAAAAATATATAACAAAAAATGCAAATTATCATGAAGATAAAAAACAAATACGAATGATTTTTTTTTTTTTTTTTGTTAAAAAAATACAAAAACATGTAAAAAATTCTTCTTCAATAAACTAAATAATGAATTCGTTTAACGCATGCATAAATACATATATTAAAGGTTACATATATATAATTCTTCTGCACATATGTTTGTCGGTAAATTTCTCCCTAAACGAGTGGCCCGATTTTGATGAAATTTTTTATGACCAAACATGGAGAATGTTTTTATGCTATTCCCTTTGTTGTAAGTCGCCACCAGATGATTCTGCAGTATATCAACTTCTATACCATTCAATCAATCGCTATTAAAATTGCTAATGATATGTATTTGAGTATGGAAAATATGTTCGCGCTGTCCACTTTGTTAATTGCCACCAGAGGGTGCTGCCGCATTTCAAATTAAATGCCGTTCAAACGATATCCATGAAAATGATTATGAACTTATATTAGAACATGTAGAAAATTACCTATCGCAAATATATTCTACAATTCTTTTATTTTTGGAAGGTCAACGTATGCCGGGTTCTGCTAGTAAGAAAAACTTTGTGTCTATGAGCATATTAGCAACAATAAAGTTTTAATTTATTTCAAATTAGAAAAAGAAAGGAGGGTTAGAACATTTTTACATTTCAGTCGAGCTAGGAATTATTTTAATAAAAAAAGTATGCAAGCTATTGGGACAACAAAAAGCGGAACATGCAGGCAGGAAAACCAAAAATAGTAGAACGGACGTTTCTGGATGCTAATGCGGAAAGATCATAATTTAATCCTGATAGTTGAATAGTATGAAATTCGTGCGACTCGAAACTAACGCATTAAATTTGTCAATAAAGTACATTAAGTGATATTCAATGTGCTTCATTGGCAAACATGACAAAAGTATTAAGTGATGGATGATTCAGTCGAATCATCAAAATGCTCGTCGCTCATATTTGTGCAGAAAATTAGAGCTAGGACGTAATAACAATGCACCCTCCATTTGCAGAGAGTGTTAACTCATGAATAAAATTATCCCACCCTCCAGGACAGTTTAACAACTATGGAGAGGGAGATTGACAAAAATGAGCTGGGGAAAAAAAAAACCCATAGTATTATTGAACAGAGTTGAATTCTATAGAGTATGAAAGAATTATTAAATGTTGAATTTATAGTAAAACACTCATAGTAAATATAATCTTTTCAACATTATAAAGTTATATAAATAATAAAAACTTGGCGTAAACTACACAGGAACAGGTATAATAACCTCTAGCAGTTTCATCTTGGCGACAAATTTTGTTCTTTTTTTTTTTTTTAACTAATTTGGCGATTATTATTCATTGGTAATTTAAATTGGCAACAAGTCGAAAATTTTGAAGTGGGAAAATAGAGTATCTATATCACTACAGAAAAATTAAATAGTTTATTACCCCATCCAATATCATACAACAATATATAGTTATATAAATGGTAAAAAATTGGCGTAAACTACATGGGAACAGGTATAATGGGCTCTAGCAGTTTCAACTTGGCGATAATTTTGGCTCCCTTTTTTAAGTTAATTTGCTGTCATTGTCTTATTCTTTGGTAATTTAAATTGGCAGTATGCCGAAAATCTGCTAAGTAGGAAAATAGAGTATCTACCACTAAAAAAAAATTAAATAGTTTATTACCAGTTTCGATATCATAATGTAGCATTTTTCCTATGGGAAGAGTTGCAGCATTTCATTCTCAGGAGAGAGGAATGCATATTCTTTGACAAGTACATAATAGTAATCTATCATTCAAATTTGACAACATATAAGCAGTGTTGTGGGTAGTTATATGAGTATTACATGCAATTAGTGTTTTGTACTAATGAGAACAACCTGTCACTCAAATCTGATAGCAAATTATTAGTATATGTATCCAGATTGCTAACTTCTTAGCAAATGTAGCATTCTTCCTACGAGAAGAGATATAGCATTTCAGTTCCGCGGGGAAAGGAATGTACATTTTTTAACAAGTGTCTAATAGCAACCTATCAGTCAAATCTGACAGCAGATAATCAGTGTTATGGTTAATGAGACCTCATTAAATTAGCGATTGTCTGTGCGACCTATACAGGTCGAAACAATTACAGATGGAATATGAACTACACCATGTGTTTTTCCATCGTGATTGGTGATGGACCATGAGCTGAGAAATGTCTACTCTAATAAGAAGTGAGAGAAGCTGACTCCTTCCCGCCCTCCTCACGGATTTTGTTAAAGGGACATTTTGGAAAAAGAAGTAAGAGTTCTGCAACGAGTCGATAAGACGCGTTTTTTTATGAAAGTGATTGAACAGGCTGGAATTTCCGCCTGCTTACAAAGTAAGCTCCTTAAGATTTCGTGTATCACGCGGTGTGATAATTAAGGTCTGTTGCAGATCTTGTGCAATAGATTCGTCGTAGACTCGAGAACTCTGAAAATCTCCGACTTCGGAGTGAACTGCACTTGCGAATCAAATATTTTCCTTTTTTTTTCTAAATAGAGTTCTATATATATATATATATATATATACCTAATGTTTGTAAGCAAAAATTAAAGTGTTCCCATGAACCTGAAAGTGGCCCTTTTCTTGAAGTTGTTATAGCTTTAGTACAGTCCCAGAGGTTACAATGCACATGTATATAAGAAAAAAATGAAATCATTATTTATACTGCTGATTGAAAAGAAGATTATGTATTACATCCGATAGTATATTACTTTAAAATAGAGAAATTAACGATGAAATCTATAATTATATGCCTTTAAATGTGTATTTAACTACCTCAGGGTTAAAGATGTGTAAAAGCATTGGGTTCACCATTACATTGATAAACAGACTTTTTTTTTTTCATTTTCTTTTTTTCTTTTTTTTTTTTTTTTTTTTGCGAAATAAACAGAATAGTATTGTATCTATTGCAAACTACACAATTTTTTAATGCTCTCTACATCGGAACCTATTTTAAAGTTATATCCATTCCAAAGAGAAAAAAACGTGAAAGGGAAAAGAGAGAAAAAAAAATTCTAATTGAATGAATGATACTCAATTTAAAGGCCCGTTCAATTTTCCAGCTACAAGCGTCCTATATGGAAGCTCGCGACAGAGTCATATTTAGAGCAAGGTCACTCATAATGTTCAATTATTTTATACGTCCGCTGACATCACTTTTGACGAACCGCTTTCGTTCCACACACTATGCCAGTGTGTTTTTGCCTTATCGTTCTAATGACAGTATAGTAAAAAAATAACACGCTTCTTGCTTATCTGCCCATTGTTTCGCAAGGAAGATGATGATCTTAAGTAATTTGGCAAAGATAAAATGAAGGTAGCGAGAGAAGACTTTATTGTTATTTGTTTAAAAAAAATGAAACTGAAACCATTTTTAGAATTGAATAACGTTCGTCTCCAAGAATTTTCTATTTTTTAAGTTTTATTATTCGATAACATGCACCTAAAATTTTATTTTTATCTATTATGAAAAGTGCTTTTTCATTATATAAGTTATTTGTGAGCATTTACTTAATAACATGGGTATTGTTGAAGATTACTCATTTTCAAAAGGGTAAAATCAGTTTATTGATTTATTACTGGAAAAAAATCCTAGTTATTTAAATTATTACAAAACAAAATACCAAAATAATTCAGAAAATGTAGATCTAAATTATAATGTAACAGATTATGAAATATATGGAAACACGAAGAAATATTTTGGAATAAAAAAAATAAATTTGAATTTCATCAATTATGTAAAAATAAAAGACAATAGAAAATTTTAACATTTCCCAGTATATTTTATTAATCGACGCTAAAAAATGCAAGCCATTCATTTATTTCTCGCAAAATAGCTTATAAATATAATTCATTTTGGTTTTTTTTTTTTTTTTTTTTTTTTTTTTTTTTTTTGCGCATATTAAGATTATGCATAGATTATAAGGTAAATGCAAAACCTATCTATTTATTTATTATAATACTTCAAAAATATTTTAATAATTTTTTTCTAAACTGTATCCGTGCAAAAAAAAATTCATAAGCCACTACCATATACATATTGCGATCATTAGTCTATTTTTCCTTTTTTTATTTCGTTAGGGTAATAACTTTTCGTACATTAATTATCGAAACTAATCATTAAACTACTCAAAAACCCTTTAAAATGTCATTAAAAAATCGTGTATGACGAACTTGTTGCATTTGAGAATATGTAAAGAATTAGTATACACTCAACGGTCATATATGACACTATATATTATACATAATCATCGGTGGCACAACAGCCCCATGGTGGGCCAAGGTCATCTGCCTACTGGCAGATTTCAAAACAGGAGGTGTCTTTTCTTTTTAAGGGGTAGGGTTGTCAGTCCTACGCTCTACAATCATATTAGTGTGGATTCAAAGTGGATTCCGAACCACTACAAACATCCATGGCACCACCGGAACTCGAACCTGAAACCTGTGATACAAAAAGTCACTCGGCTAACAGGCCCCGTATACACACACACTATTATATATATATATATATATATGTTTAATTCGATGGATTAATATCCACATAAAAAGGAATTAAATATATAAGAAACAAATATATATATATTTCCCTCTTTTAAACAAAGTCTTGTTTGAAGAAGTTAAAATAGTTTTCAGCTAAGAGACAGTCTATTTTTCTTTGAGCGACAAAGCTATGCCGTTTTTATTGTTATTATTTTCGGAAATATGCGCATCATAAATTAGCCTTCAATGGGCTTTTTTGGAATGCTTCCATATTTCATAAGATACCCGCCACGTGAAATGCCTGCTTCACAAGACCAGTAAATGCACGCGTCCTGTCGAATGGCGTGCATCAAATAACCATAAAATCTTTTGTTTTTCTTCCTCGAACCTATTGTTACGGTAATTCGATCGGTAACTTTGTACTGCATTTTAAGAAGCGAAAACAGATACAACTGACTTTCTTTAATTTCTCCAGTTTCACAATTTCCGGTTAAATTATGATTTTTTATTATATGCCACGCGCCATTTCAAAGATGATCTTTAAAATTGATATCTCAAAATTAGATATCTAAAGATTAAAAAAACTTTTTTTTTAGATTATAAATTTCTGATTTCAATTTTGAAAAATTTATTTCGTTTAGAATCAATTTTCGAAAAGAAAAATTAATCTTTTGCTACAGCTTTCAATTCAAATTAAATAATTTCTAAAAAATAACAAAATTGCAGTGCAAAAATTAGAAATTGATTTTAGATATTAAATCTAAAAAGGAAATATAGAAAACTGAATTCAGCACTATCTTATCTAAAAATATTCGTGGTAATTGCTGGACTTTTAAAATAATAGGCTGGAGAGATTAAATTAAAAACAAACAAAAAATTAATGTAGTAAGGTACTCTCAATTTTTTTTTTTTTTTTTTTTTTTTTTTTGAAATGTATAGCATTTGATCTATTTACTAAGAAAATTCATTTCTGTACTTATGCTTTAATAACCATTTCAATATACATATCAGCCATTATCACACGCAAAAATAATATATAATAACTTAAATATCTGTAAATTAAAGAAAAGTTCTGTTTCTAACGATTACGTATAAATTACATAAAAATTTAAAAATTACATAAAGTTAATTAATAAAAAATAAATTATGAATAAACTAAATTAAATTACATAAAGTTAATTAATAAAAAATAAATTATGAATAAATTAAATTAAATTACATAAAGTTAATTAATAAAAAATAAATTATGAATAAATTAAATTAAATTACATGATTTAAATAAAAAATAAATTATAAATAAATTAAATTAAATTACATGATTTAAATAAAAATAAATTATAAATAAATTAAATTACATGATTTAAATAAAAAACAAATTACAAATAAATTAAATTACATGATTTAAATAAAAAACAAATTACAAATAAATTAAATTATTCAAATAAAAATAAATTACATAAAATAGTATTTATTTATAGGTATAAAGAGCAAATAAAGAAAACATTAAAAATTTACAGACGATTAGTTAACATGGAATTATTTAAATAAAAAATAAATTATATAAAAAATTAAATAAAAAATAAATTAAATTATTTAAATAAAAATAAATCGTACATATTACATAAAAAAAGCATTTATTTATATATATAAAAGCAAATAAAAAATTTTGAAAATGTATAGACGATTAGTTAGAACAGATAAAGCAATATTACTTAGGTATATTTCCAGGAATTTGTGATAATACATGTATAAATAGGACAATATGAACAATGGTAAATAACCACATCACAATCACCACATGGCATTTCTTATATCTTCTATTTTTTCCACAAATTATGAATAAAAATGCTTACCAAATAAACACCACATTGCAACTCGCCAGTCTTACTACAACCCTCCATCAAAAGATTTCAAAAATAATTCACAGCTAAGGGATTGTTCTGAACATAAATAAAAGAACACTACACAAACTAATAGCAGATATTATCGTACACAAGAGCAGTGAAATTAGCTAGAGCAAACTGAAAAATTGGTAGCCTATTATCGTCTGCGGGCAACTCGATGCATGGCCACAAATGTGGGGATTCCACTCAAAATAGAACTCCAGACACAGCTGGGACCGTTAACAAACCCCTTTCACCCTCCCTGGATTTGAGATTTTTGTTTTTTTATTCTTCCGCTTTTGAAAAGCTTCTTCGTTCCGACAAGCATAGACCACATTTTCCAATATTAGCATATGCAGCATATGTTGGATTTACTTTTTGGGCACAAAGCTACTACGGCACGCCTCAATTTTACTTTTAAAAGTCGATGTATAAATTTTTGAAAGACTTTCTGATTTTGATGTTGGACTAAAACATCATGAAGGCAGTAATTTAATATTAAAAAAAAATATTTAAATATTAGAAAATATTTCATTTAATGTATGTATCATTTATTGCAAATTAAGAGATTAGAATTTTTCTCAATAATGTCCCCAACAATGTTATTTATTTATTTATTTATTAGTCTATTAAAAAAAAATCCAATTCTTTTGTCTATTAAAGAATGGGTGAAAGTTCCTTTTAAGAATGCTTTACATATTTTATGGCTTTAAGACAATTTTATTTCAAAGCGAAAAGGAGATTTTTTTAACACAAAATCTTTTGAAATTACATATTTTTTTTTTTTTTTTTTAAGAGTGCTGTTATGCGCTTTGTTCTTACACATAATTCTAAATTTTATAGGTAACCTATATACCGGCCTTTTTTTTTTATATATATATATATATATATATATATATATATATATATATATATATATATAAACAACTTTCAGATTTTAAAAGCATATATGCCAATCTGATCTGGCCGCAGCAAGCTAATAAATTATTGTGACGAACATAAAACTTAGATAAAAAAAAAAATTTTTGTACTGTCTTTTATTCGATTTTCAACAGTAAATTTAATAAATAATTTTCAAATACTGTTAAAAAGTGAAACTAAAGCTAAATTTTAAATCTTCAGAATGGTATAATTTCTTAATAAACATATATACCGCTAACAAATATAACATCACTATAACCACATGCAAAATCTCTCTACTTTATAATAAAAATCTGAACAAATCACAATTTTTGCACCAATTTCACAATTTTTAAGAAA
Source organism: Caerostris extrusa (assembly GCA_021605095.1). NCBI lineage: Eukaryota > Metazoa > Arthropoda > Arachnida > Araneae > Araneidae > Caerostris > Caerostris extrusa. Next base: position 167,746 of record BPLR01018932.1, read on the forward strand.
ATAATTTTAATTCTACGATTAAACAACTTTCTTTTGTACTTGAAATATTTTTATTAACTTAAAAGTTAGGTTATCTATATCATTTACTTATCTTATCATTTTTTTTTCAATCACATTTTAATATAATTTATAATTTTTTTCAATTACTAACCGATTTGTAGAGAGATAATTGAAATGTAATAATAATTAAGAGAAGTGTTCGTGTGAATAAGATAAGAAAAGAGAAGTGTTCGTGAATAAGATAAGAAGTGTTAATCTGTTCATTTTTAAAAAATATTACTATTATATTAAACTTTATAAAATTTACATCATATAATATTTAGCTATAAATATCAATAAACAATAAATAATAATTTGTACTATTCCAATCAAAATAATATTTTTTTAAACTAAGCTCTAAATAAACTAAACTAATGCATATTATTATAAAACACAACAACATATTCCAAACTAATTCTAAACTATCTGCATTTAACTGCATAAACGGAATTTAACTGAGGAAAACTTAAAACTCAATTTCAAATGAAAGATCCAGAATGTCCATTTTCAATTGAGAAGAGATAGCGTCATATCCTTTTTAAGCCTGCCCCGCGCGCACAGCTATAACAAAATAAAACTATTTAAGACTCAAAACTCAGCGGCGAACTATTGCCTCACAGACATAATAACAACAGATGGCCTTGCCCCATGACAGGATTCACAAGTGGTGACCTCACTTTCCAGGTTATCTGGACTACAACTTCGCCTCGGGGTTAGCCGAGAACTAGTTTCAAAAAGTTAGCCTAAGCCCACTTTATGAGCAATCGACCGATATATACACTTTCGATCATTTCTAACATGGGCAGAATCAGTTACAAAAACAGTATCACAAAACAAAAGGGTAAAAAAAAAAAAAACCATCAATTCACTTGTGACCCAATTATTTGAGAAAAAAATACAAAATAAATCATTTTTTAGCAACTATTTATCAAATTCTGCTAAGAAAAAAAATAGGATACTAGTTAAGATTCATTTTAACTACTTCTATCCTTTTTCGACTTAACTCTTTAAGGAGTGATTTATTATAGAACGAAAAGGCAACTGGTTTTTAACAAATAATAATTTTTTGGCTATCTGAAAAATTAAGAAAATTTAAAAGGTCGATTTTAAGTATGACAAACGGGTAATCGAAGAAAATAACCATCTAATTCGGAATCAGTTATTGAAACATGATCAGAAGATTGAGATGAATATTTTGTGCCCCATAGACCAGTTGTAATAACTTATTAGGCAACACCAAAGTTAAAAGTTGTTTTTATTGTAGTTCAAAATCTACAGAAAATCTATTATTGAATGATTATTTAGAAATTGATACAAATTTAAATCCATTTATATTAACTGCCACCATAAGAAAGCACACATACCAGCAACGAGGAAAGTTTGTGTACAAATGTTAAAATCTCTTGATGTGGATGGCTTATATTTTGATGCCAATGACATTGTGGAAACATTTATCGTTACTGGTATGTGTGCTAATTCTAAAGTCTAAATGTGTCCAAATTTTAAAACTTCTTGATATGGATGGCTTATATTTTGGTGATAATGACATTGTGGAAACATGTGAAATAGCACACATACCAGTAACGAAAAAGTCTAAATGTGCACATATGTTAAAATATCTTGATATGGATAACTTATACTTTGATGGTAATGACATTGAGGAGATATATGAATTAGCACACATACCAGTAAACTAGAAAAAGTCTAAATGTGTACAAATGTTAAAATCTCTTGATGTGGATGACTTATATTATGGTGCCAATGACTTGTGGAAAAATTTGAATGAGCACACATATCAATAACGAGAAAAGTCTAAATGTATGCAAATGTTAAAATCTCTTGATGTGAATGACTTGTATTTTGGTGCCAAAATGCCATTAAGAAACATTTGAATTATCTGTGATGATTTTAAAGAAAGCTGGTATGAATTGGCGAAAATAAAACAGTAATCGAAAATAAACAGTAATAAAACAGTTTATTGTTTTATTGTAAATAAAACAATAAACAATAATAGCAAGTAGTAGTTTCAAAAAAGGCTAGCAAAAATAATGCAGCTTCAGACTGTTGATTGTAAGTGCTGGGATACAATCAAGATTTTATTTTTCCTTATAAGAATAAAAAATTATTACAATTAGTGTCTTTGGAGATATTTAACAAAAGTTTAAAGAGAAAAAAAAAACGATTAGTAGCAAGTTTTATTTATTTTACTACACGACTTTATACGTAGTTAAACGAAATTACTATTACGAAATTGTACAGGAATTACAGGTCATTACAAGAATGGTAATATGTCAACAACTATTCGGCAAACGATTTTTGAAATGGATAAAAATATTTACAGAAGAGTTTCTTTTATCATTTTTTCCCTTGAATCTGGCAACAATTTAATATTTAATAATAAAAGGATTTCCTTTCCAATTGCGGAAGTAACTAAAAAATTTCAAATAGGTTACAAATCAGATAAAAACAGCGTTTATTTTTAAGTTGCCTTATTAAATTAATATCGCTGTAGTTATAAAAAAAAACAGTATACTTTACATTTATTATAACTATAACTGAACATTACCATTTTCACCAAATATTTATCAGGAAGAACTTCCCGTAAAGTTTTCAAAAACTTATATATTTTTAAAAAATAAACTTAAAAATTCGAACAGAAACTCGATAATTCGCCATTCAAAGACAAGCGAAAGAAGCAACAGGAAAAGGAAGGAAAAATTTTTCCTTCGAATAACTGAATATGGTTGAAGGTTGTGGGAGGGGAAAAAAAAAGAACAATATAACAGAGACATGGTAAAATAACAAAAAAAGGTTCGACACGCATGGCTGATTCCGGAGCATAGCATTGAGCGTGACGGAAGATTTCGGTGGACGGATCGTCTAGAAAATTGCAACTCATTACCGTTACGTAATCGAATCTGTGCATCAGCAGATGTAATCCCACTGCATGAATAATGCTATTAAATTAGCAATGAAAATGCATGATTTTTTTCCTGTGCGTGAAGAATTTTTAAACTACTTTTGCTCAATCAAAACCATATAAACAGAATAAGAATTCGCAAATAAATACGAGAAATTCATAGAAATCTAGATAAGGAGGCTGAGAAAATGATCCAGCTAATAGTTTATCGAAATAGTAAGCATTTAAGTACGAAAGCCTGGATGCAGGATCATTTTTTTGTTGTTAGTTAGTTAGCTCTACGATACTTAATACCAAAACCATATTCTATTTTTAACAGTTTTCTAAACAAAGTTTGGTTTGTCGCTCTACGATCATTTTTTGAACTTATTTTAGGCTAATTAGATAGAAACCTACTGTTTTAACGTGGATTCGAACCACTAATTAACACCCATGCCACTGCTAAACAAAATAGATGAGTTGCTGTTAAATAATACATTGTATTGTTTCAATACATTGTATGGTTGTCAGCCCTAAGTCCAACGCTCTACAGTCATATTAGACCGGGGGGGTCTATTCTATTAAATATTAAAGTCTATTCTTTAGAATAGACTTTAAAGTCTATTTTGAACCACTACAAGCATTCATGGTACCGCCGGAATTCAGACCCGAAACCTGCAGCAATGAGCGCCAGGGCGCTCTTGGCCATCAGGCCCCCATACATTCAAATGTGCAAGCCTGTTTGGGTCTACAAATATTTGTAAACAATCCTTTTTGACAAAAATATGGATAAATAATCAAAATTTTTGCGCTTGGTTACTACAAAAATCAAACCAAATGCTAAAAGACTTATTAAATTAATTTAATGTCATACATAAAATTCTTCAACTGTTTTTTTTATATTATTATTTAAGTTTCATTATAAAAAAAAAACCTTAAAATTTTTACTTTTTAATCCTACGACACACACATAAATTACAGTGTGAACAAGCTAGCCCGTAATATTCACAAATCTGAGCAACTCTGGATTCAAATGGTTTTTCTAAAATAAAACTGACTTATACAGACTCGGTGTGGTTTTATATCACACTAAAAAACTCATGTGTTAACACTTTTGTGCATTCCTTTGAAAATATTAGCCAAAACATCAAAATAACGTTATCCAACTTTCGTTAACGTTTCAACTTAATGTGTTTGGTGCATCTCTTCACTCACATTATATCAAAATTGAAATGCATATAAGACACGATAAAAAATTTCACTCAAACACATTTTTTTGAAATGCCACCTTAACGAATACTTTCATTGTCCAGTCTCAATACGTTCTCAATCTTTAATTCTAAGTAGGCAATAAAAGTTTTTAAAAATCAATTGAATCACATTATAGTAATTTTCAAAGTAATCTCATTTTATGAGTACCGCAGCATGCAGGTCGGACAATCCAATTGTAACTGGGTGTGGTTGGGTTGAGACTTAGGCACAGATTGAAAAACTCACACACGCACAAACACCACACACATACAATTAGAAACATATTTATAATTATTACATTAGAGACTATTTAACCCATTTTAATTATAGATTCGTGGAAGGATTCCACTTCTAAGCCGGAAAACCAATACTCAGCTACACACAGGTTGCGCGAATTATACCTCTTCTCAGGGTGAGAATCTGTACGCCAACAGACCATTTCTCTTAACGTCACAGGGGACGCTCTTGACAGTGCTAAGAAGGAAGCATGGTTACAGCAGGACAAAATGATTTCAGACAATGAAAAAGAGAAATAATTTTCACATTGATTAAATATATTCAAATGATACATCTGAATACATTTCCATTACACATATATAATTAACATAATTTATAATTTTACTTATTTCACAACAGACTAAAAAAAAAATATTCAGAATTAATAAAAATATTAAATTATCTTATTGATCATACTAATTGAACTGTTGCTGCAGTACTTTCGAATCGATTTTTCAAGTTCGGATTATGTGTGAACGAAAGCAAAAGAGTTCAAGTCAATAATAAATGAAGCTAGTAAATAAAGAATGACTTCTCATCATAAAAAATTGAAAAATAAGTCGCGAAAGTATGAATGGATTGGATAGTAGAAAATTATCGATCGAGTGAAAAACTCACTTCCGTGTCAGTCAATAGTCGACTTATCTATTAGAACAAGGTGATCTTATTAAAACTTAACATCTCTAGATTGATGTAGATATTCCTCTTAATCTAAGAACTGCCAACAAGCCAATTTTAAAAAGCTAAACTTTAAAAAAATATATTTAGAATTTTCGATAATTAAACAATTATTTGATTTCGATATTTTATTTAAGAAAAAAAAATAATAACAAAACTAACCTAACTTTAAAAAACTAAAAAAAAAAAATACCCCATTAACAAAAAAAAAAAAAAAAATTAAGTATGTTTTTATTTTTCTTATGGTTTCTAAAAAAAATCGAATTTTAAAATGAACAAACATATGAGGTATAAAAAGGGTTAGAAATAATTTAATAATGCAGAACTTATTTTTTATTAAAAAATAATTAGCTTAAAAAATTCATATGAACATATTTGATTCTTTTTCTTAATATTTCTAAACTTAATAAAAAAAAATTTTTTAAATTTACAAAAATATTTTTTTATCACATAATCACATCACACTTTTAAATATCACGTTTAAAAGATTTTTTTTTTTTTTTTTTTTTTTTTTTTTTTTTGCTGTTACTAATATATATATACATATATATTTCTTATCCCACTTGGTAGACAGCATCATCTAGACCAAGTCCAAGAACCCGTGTGGTCTCATGGAAAGTGGAAAAGGGGAATGCAGCTTCTGTTGTGATGGAGCACCCGTAGGTAGAAGTCTGACTTGGTTCAGTGACACTGAAGAAGGCGGGAAGTGCCTTCAGGGAGGATTTTTAGGGAAAACTACCCCGCATTTGCGTATCGTATGGGAGAAAACGCGGGAAACATCCACAAAGTAGTCTCGGCCAACAAGGCAGGATGCTGAACATCCCAAATGCCATCGAATCTCCTCATTTTGTGAAACAATGTCTATAACATAGCCGCCAGCGGATTAAACCTCCGCTCTAATGCTCACCAGGAGGTGAACGTTGCCACTGAGCCACGTGTTGGGCACGTCAATAAATTAAATTCTTTATGAGAAAAATAACTGTTTTTTTCATACCTTTTTAAAGATTCTAATATTAAAAAACAAACCATTCACAAAAAATGCTGAACATAAAAGTATAAAATCTGAAAATAAATGAAATTATATTTTAAAAAAGATTTTTGTTTTTAAAATAAATCTTAATTTAATTCAAAATTTCAGATCTTAAAAATTTTAATTTCAGATCCCAATTCCTTTTTTTTAAATCTTAACTTTTTTTTAAAATTTATGCAACATAAACAAAAGTTTAGATGTAACACCCCGTACATAAAATTCACTTACAGAAATAAAATTAAAAATTTATTTACAACCTCAATAAATAGCGAATCTCTTGGAATAAAACAATCTCTTAATATCCAAATGCATAGAAGGCATATACCATTCTTTTAAGGACAACTAAATGTGTTGAAGAGGGAAAGTTTTTTTAAAAAAGGGAATTGTAGGGAAATGTTTAAAGCAAAAAGCTCTACAAAGAAAGCGACACAAAATAAGTACTTATTTCATTTGTAGGAACGAAGTTGTTTTGATTCGTCAATATACTTGTCTTGACAAATAATGGAGACATAAACGTCAAACAATTCAACACACATGCATAACCATCGCTCATCTTCGCAAACAATGGAGAAGGAAAAAAAAAGGATAACTAATACTTGTCACCATAAAATATATCTACGCAAAAGTTTTCCGAGAAATAACAAGGAGTACAAAAATACATTTTTTGTCTAGCTTCATATCTATGAAAATGACTGCATCCATTTTTAGATATTTATATATATATATTTAAAATAGATTTTTTATTTTAGAAATAATTTAATAAGGAAACAAAATAAATAATAGAAGTACGATAAAATACATGAAATACCAGTAGTACAAAAATACATTTTTTCAGGCTTCGTCGTATTTATGAAAATGATTGCATCTATTTATGTATATATATTTATTTATTCATTTAAAAAAGATTTTTAGTTTATAAACAATTTAATAAAAGAAAAAAAAATTTCTTTGTAATATATAAAAATAGGAAGAAAAAAATGTATTTTTATTATGAAGCAATCTTCAACTTTCGACGTAGATCTGATCCCATCTCTCAGAGATAAGTCTATGTTTGATTTACAGTCATAAATCGTAAATTATTGTTCCAAGATGTAAGTTGATTTTTAGTCATAGCTGCTAAATTTTAAGTCGTAAGTTAATTGTAATTGAATTGACAATATTTTATGATTATTTAATGATTTTATTTATAAGGGTTATTGCTTATTTAAAATTGTTAAACAAGTGATAATTGTTAAATTGTTTGTATAAAGTTGTAAATACTCTTTACTAATATGATGTTAGTTCAATGAATAATTTTGCTCACAAATACGATGAATAAGATTTGCTCACGAATACGATGAAAATTTGCTCACGAATACGATAAATATAATTTACTTACGAATACGATAAATGTGTTTTACTTACGAATATGATGAATACGATTTGCTCACGAATATGATGAACACGATTTGCTCACGAATATATGAACATCGCTCACAAACATGATGAATAAGATTCGCTCACGAATCTGATGAATATGATTTTGCTTACGAATGTACATACTTATTACCGCTGAATATCATGTTCATATAGGTGGAAATTTCTTATAGGAATACGAAAATTTATTTCATTAAATTTTAATACAAAATATAAAAATTTAAATATAAATTTTATTCAGAATTTCAAGAGAGACATGTATATGAAATAATACATTAGAAAAATATAAAAAATAACATAAAATGCAAATTAATTAATAAAATTTAAAAAAAAAAAAATAAAAATAAAAAGGAATGATTTAAAATAATTTATAACACCTTCAAGATTTATTTGCCTTTATGACATATACGTTATGGTAATAAACCTATTTTATTAGCCTATTTTTGAACCTAATTTCTAGTAAAACAACTAACCCTAATTAACAAATTACGGAGTCAACTTCCATAAAATAACTACAAAATGTCCATTAAAATGAGTTGTGGTTGATTCCTTGAGAAATTTTATATATTTACAGCAACTTATAGATTCTTAAAGTAAACTTTTAAGATCTTTTCAATTACTTTTTGAATATCTATTAAACTAATTTATTGCTCCTTAAATATCATTTTTAACTTTAACAATGACGCCAAATTCAATATTCCTCGCCAATTCACCAAATTTTTTCATATTAACTAAATCCACAATTTTATGACTTCTGACTAGCATTTTATCACCGTTTTCAGAAATTCCTCTCGCATTTTTAACTGCTCCATCATCATTCCATTTCTCCCACGTTCATTTCACCATCGCCCATGCACGAATGCTTCCACCCCATCCAAACGTCCACCGATTACAACGCGAGATAAAAACACCATCAAAAGCTAACGTTGAAACCCTCGTCTTTTTTTTTTTTTGGTCATCAAATCGTGAATGCGATCATTATTTAATACTCGTGAATGGCTAAAATTAATGAGTATCGCTATAGCCAATACTAACGAGGAATAAAGTACAGCTTTGGAAAAATTAACGAGGGGTTGGGATGGGGTGGAGTATGGCTGATTTCACTTCAAATAGGATTAACGCAAGAAGATTCAGACCAGATTGGGAACAAAGCATTACTGGATAAGGAATGGCCAAAATTAACGAGTACCGCTATAGCGACTACTAAAGAGGAATAATATAGAGCTTTGGAAAAATTAACTAGAGTGTTGGGTAGGATGGGGTGGAGTATCGCTGGTTTCACTTCATGTAGGATTAACATGGGAAGATTCAGACCAGATTGGGAACAAAGTTTTACTGGATAAAAGAATGGCCTAAATTAATGAGCATCGCTATAGCGAGTACTGACGAAAAATAAAGTACAGCTTTGAAAAATTAACGAGAGGGTGGTGTGGAGTGGAGTACCGCTGGTTTCACTTCACATACGATTAACGTAGGGTAAGATTCAAACCAAATGGGAATAAAGCATTACTGGATAAAGAATGGCCAAAATTAATGAGTGTCGCAATAGCGAGTACTGACGAGAAATTAAGTACAGCTTTGGAAAAATTAACTAGAGTGTTGGGTAGGATGGGGTGGAGTATCGTGGTTTCATTTCATGTAGGATTAACATGGGAAGATTCAGACCAGTTTGGGAACAAAGCATTACTGGATAAAGATTGGCCAAAATTAATGAGTACCGTTATGACAAGTACTAACGAGGAATAAAGTACAGTTGGAAAAAATTAAGAGGGCGTGGGTTGGTGTGGAGTATAGCTGGTTTCACTTCACATAGGATTAGCATGGGAAGCTTCAGACCAGATTAGGAACAAAGCATTACTGGATAAAGGATGGCCAAAATCAATGAGTTTCGCTATAGCGAGTACTAACGAGGAATAAAGAACAGCTTTGGAAAAGTTAACGAGGGGTTTAGGTGGGGTGGAGTAACGCTGGTTTCACTTCATATAGGATTAACGTAGGGTAAGATTCAAACCAGATTGGGAACAAAGCATTATGGATAAAGAATGGTCATATGAATGGCCAAAATCAATGAGTATCGCTATAGCGAGTACTGACGAGAAATAAAGTACAGCTTTGGAAAAATTAACGAGGGGGTGGGTTGGGGTGGAGTATGACTGGTTTACTTAACATAGGATTAACATGGGAAGTTTCAGACCAGATTGGGAACAAAGCATTACAGAAGAAAGAAATATATAAACAAAAAACGTTGGGAGGCAGAGTGCGATTAAATTCGAGCGGGGTCTTCAAAGGGGGGTCCTCCTATCGGAAGAGACAGGATCCATCGACCGGTGGTAGAGTGCCAAGTTTTATCGCAGGGAGCACGCATTAAAGCATAATGCGGAAGATCACTACAGGTCAGTCCTAATTTTTGGTGGATCTTCTCCTACATGCTTTGGCAAGGTTGAGGAATTCAAAGTTATAGCTATTATTATAATTAATATTTTCATATTTCACTGGTTGACATGATTATTCTACCCTTTTTCTTTTTTTTTTTTTTAAATATTTATAAAAAGGATATTTTAAATTTTTTTTTATCATAATATGAATGTTGTAACCGCGACAATGAATGTTGGTCCGCGACATTATCCGAAAATGAGGTCCAAGCAAATAAAACTCCATTTCAAATTTTGGAGGAAAATGGTATTGAGATGGTTCATGAATAACGTTATAGTCTTAAAGAATTTTCTGGAGAATTTGACTTTTGTTTGAAGTGTTTTGTAGTATTGTTTTGAAGCACTTTTGACGTCTTGGTTTCGGATTTTAAACATTTGTATATCGTATTAAACAATAGCAATAGCAATAAACAATTTGTATTAAACAATAGCTATAAGTACTCGTAGTACGTTGATCAATTCCTTTTTTAAGTTTCACATTTATTACTTTTGGTATTTTCCCGTGCTTATGAAGCTGTATAGTACAGTGCTTCTTATTGTATTGGGAATAATTCATTCTTTATTTATGCCTAGAATTTTCAAACATTAATATATTCTTTTGGCTATTGAATGTTATAGTGTTTCTTGTAGAATTTGGAATATTTCACTCTTCATTTACGACTACATTTATCTTACTTTTGTAAATTCCTTTAGATATTCTTGAACAATTCATTCTTCATGAAGTTCTTGATCTATTCAACATTGCTATATTCATGTGACTATTGAATTTGGCAATTCTTGTAGTATTCCAATCAATTGCTTCTTATATCTCGTGCATTATTAAACATTGGCATATTCCTGAGTTATTATATTATTCACTATTATTATTATCGAATGTTCACACATAAGTTGAAATTTGCCGAGTAGATTTCAGTTTTTTTTTTTTAATTTTATTTTATAATAAATAATTAAATAATTTTCATTCGCTTTTGTTTAGTTAATTTTATAATTTTATATTTTGTCATTTTGCTAAAATTGGCAAACCAATTTTCAAAAACTTTTGAAAGAGACAATACAATATATTTAATGGCAAAATGGGTTAAAAACTTTAAGCAATTAAATTCTGACGAAAATCTATAATTCTACAGAACGCGATATTTTATAATTCACTAAGAATAACAAAAATTAAAATAAAATGTCTATTAAAATTATTAAGAGTTTTACTAAGTCAAATTGATTAATGCAAATCTATAAAAAGGAAAAGTATTTTTATTGTGTTATTATATAATAATATATAATAATAATAACTATTATTATAGTTAATATTTTCGTATCTTGTTGGTTGAAATGATTATCTTCCCCCTTTTTTTAAGTATTTATAAAAAGGATACTTTTTATTTTTATAATAAATAATTAAATAATTTTCGCTCATTTTGGTTTAGTTAATTTTATAATCAGCCATTGTCCTTTTGCAAACCAAATTCAAAAACTTCCGAATTACATGAAAGTATATTTAATGGCAAAATGGTTAAAAACATTAACCAATTAAATTCAGACAAAAAATCAAAAATTCTACAGAACGCTATATTTTATAATTCACTAAAACTAACAAAAAGGCCTCCAATAAAAATTTTTTAAATATTATTAAGTCAAACTAAATAATGCAAATGTAGAAAGAAAAAAAATATTTTTGTTGTGTTTGAAATGTTTTCTAAGCAATCTAATAAGGCTGATTGTCACGCATGCTGAAGAAACGTGGACATTAAACGCTAAGATTACATCAGGACCTTTGAGAGGAAAATTTTGATATAAATTTTTGGACAAAGAGTTGACAATACCATACGAATCAGAAGACCAAAAAAAGAAATTGAACACCTAATTAAACAGATAGGCATTGTGATATACATCAAATTACAAAAATCCGCTGGCTCACACATGTACATCATAGAGATGAGAGAAACATCATTAAAAGGATTATGTTATGTAAATTGTTCAACAATAGGAGGACCAAGGGATGGTGTCGAAGAGGATCTTAGATAACTGAAAATTATTAACTGGAAGTGATTGGCATTGGAACGAGACAGAATGGAGAGCTGTTGTGTTGTAGACTCAAGCCTTAAGTGTCAAGATTCAAGTTGTAGGCTGTAATGCAAGAAGTAAGTTGTTATTTTTATTGATTTCCAAAAATTAATGCATTGATCAGTGTTCCAGCTTGTATGTATTACAAATATTTTAACCAAATGATAAATCATGTTTTTTTAACTCAAATTTGAAAATATCCATATTCTTAGGTCATTTCCGCTGTGTTGTGATTTCATCTGAAAATAAGCTAACTGCTTGATAATAATTGACATTTTTCTTTTTTGGAATTTCAAAATATTTCAATGGATAACGATTCCCTCGCTTAGATTTGAAACTCATGATATGACACAGCAATGTCTGGAACTTGTCAATTCATCCTTATCATAAGAAAATAAATCGAACAATTATCGGGGAAAACAGCATGCATAAAATATGTTAGTGTGACTTGCTAACAATGAAATAAGAATCCATTAAAAATATTGCCTACTTGTGAATTGCATATATCTTTAAAGAAGTAGGGAAGTTTTCATTTTATTAAAAAAATAACTTTCTCAAATTTTCTTTGGATTTTAATTATGTATAATAAACAATTGTATAAATTCTGAAAAAAAAATTTATAAAATTCTATTAATTTTTACTTGCAAACTGTTGAATAATTTTTATTAATGTCCGACAGTAATTAATTTAAAAGGCGAAAACAATCCGTGAACAACCTTAATAAACTAAAGTTAATCCCGATATGGTTTGGCACGATCATTTTGTGCACACTTTAGACCAATTGGCACCGGGTCCTACAGTTGAACATGGATTCCGAACCACTAACAAATATCTATTCCACCGCCACGATTTGAACCTGAAGCCTGTGGTACCAAAGGCCAAGCGTTAGCCATTGTCCATCAGGCCGCTGCCGTCGTCATTTTTCTGGCTTCAAGAAAAGTGAACCTCTGTAAAATTACGTTAGAAACACTTTCATCGATAATGCACTCAAAACTATACAAAGTGAATTCATTGATATACAAAACGATGAAAATTAACGATATAAATTTAATTAAATAGAAGTTTAATTAAATTTATTTTGTTAATTTTCACAAAATATTACAAATCTTTGTTAGACAATGTATTAAAATGTCACTACTCTTTGATTCCAAATGCAACTCAGAAATCACTTCACAGAAATCACTTCTTCATTGGCGTAACAGCCCATGGTGGGTCAAGGCCGTCTGTCTATTGGAAGATTTCAAGGCAGGAGATGGTAGTGTTTTCAGTCCTACGCCTAATAGTCATATTAGACCGGTACCTCCGGTTTATGGTTGATTACGAACCACTATAAACATACATGGCACACCCGGGACTCGAATTCGAAACCTGTCTCAACGAGAACCAGGGCGCTTTATATAATGAACCTTACTGAAAATACATGCCTAAATACATGCATAAATAAATACATGCCTCATATAAAATTCTTATTTTTGGTAAATAATTTGATGTGATTATATTAATGTATTGTAAATACAAATAAAATAAGGTATCGATAACTTCCATTTTATTTAGGGTTCTACCCAAAAGTCACATAAATTGATGAGACTTTTTTTGGTCTAAATCTTAACAAGACTTTTTTTTTTTTTTTTTCTCCTACTAGATTTTTGAAGTGGAAAAAAAAAAATTTCTAGCAGGTCGTATAAAAAAAAGCACAATCCATTAAAACAAAAAAAAAAAAAAAATAAGATAAAACTAAAGCCCTCTCCAATAAAAAACCGACCCATAATCCAATGCCATGGGTGACCTAGTTCATTAAAACTTCACAACTCTTTGTTCGAAAAAAAAAAATTTACAGCTATGACCTCGTCCTTTGTGAAGAAGCGAGGCAGGAATCGTGGGGAGGGGAGTGGGGAGGGAAGTGAAGTGAAAGGAAAAGAAAATTGTCATTAAGTGTGAAGATGCGAAGAGCAATTTACGCATCTATCTGAGAAAGAAGTCGGTCGTTAAAGCCAGCTGGGATAGATCACGAGGGCGGCTGTGATAGTTACGATTCACAGAACGCGAGAGGTGTCTTCGATTGATAGGAGGAATGCCTAAGGTGCTGCTTCATCACAGCTACAAATCCTGCAGCCAAGTGCATGTCTCTGTGAGATATTTATTCATAAAAACCGCAGACGTAACAAAATCGCTAGCAGTTATTATCAGTAGTTATGTTACAAAGCCGGTACATTTAATTCTAAGATAATAAGATTTTTCTTATTTTGTCCACCTGTAAGTGTTAGAAAACTGTAATTCTTATTTTAGGAATTTTGAGACATTCAAATAGGTCACAGAATTCAAGGATTGATTTGTTTGCACAAGTAAATTCTACGTAAGTAGTTCCTATAAATGACACAGTTATTACTGTAAAACCGATAAAAATGGTAGTTTTTTAACTAACAGAATCCTATAAATGACACAGTTATTACTGTAAAACCGATAAAAATGGTAGTTTTTTAACTAACAGAATGTTTATTAAAATACTAATTGATTTTAAAGATGTTGCATATTACTATTATTCAATGTTTGATTCAATGTCCATTCAGCTTTTAAAGAAAATCTGGGCCTGAATGGTCGAGTGTCTCGCGAAAATTATTATGATCGACTTAGTACGTGAAAAAAGTACACAACATAGTATCTTTTCAAACACGGATTCGAAACTCTTACTAATTGCGAGCAGGCATAGATGTATTTTAATTCACTAACATTAATATTCATATAAAAATACACCTCCTAACTTTTACTAAAATATTTGACTCGATTTTTTGTAGTGATTAAGTGAAAAAAAAAAATCATGAACTTCTCGTGGCTTTTTTACCCCCTCCCTCCCCGCCTTTTTATGGACGAATTCAATAGATGAAAGAATTTGCGAATTCATTATTTATACTTACCTACTATTACACAACAAGTTCGTTCACAAAAAGGATGGCAAATTTTAAAATGCTGATTTCTTCATAAAATCGAAAGTTGCATAAGTAGATAAACTTCGTAAAACATAAAAAAAAAATTTGAATAAACTTTGATATCTTGTAAGTTTATTTTAAAAATTTAAAACGCAACTATGCTCAATGCTCAATTCATAAAAAAGGCCATGAAAAATTCAAATTTTAATGTCTTTATCAAAACTAGGATCCTTTTTATCATAAATATTTATAAAATCTACTCAATACTGTGCGAAATAAAATATGAAAATAAAATAAAAAAAAAAAAAAAAAAAAAACTACTACTTACTTTTCGTAAATAAAAAGGAAGTAAAAAATTTTCCCCTCTAAATAGATTCATTACAGATATAATTTCATCATTTATCCCACGGTTCAGTTTGATTAAACCAGTACTTTTTATTATTTTAATATCACTAAAAATTCTTAAACTTAAAAGGATTATATGATTAAAATTTCAGGATTCAATGTTAACATTGAACGCTTTTAAACATTAAATTTAATAATAAAAAATTAAAACACTTTTGATCATAGTACGATTACTCATAACGAATCTCTATTTCATAATTAGCGTCCACTAAGCGTTACTTTTAGATTAATTTCCTATAGGCACCATCCTAAATTGAAATCCTAACAATAGAAGATATTGCTAGGTGATGACCCTTACCTGCTTATGATGGTGCTCTTTAATTTCTATGTGATGTGGTCTAACGGGTCTCGCTACTTGGACATCAACAATATGATATATGTATATAATTATATATATACAATATCAATCTATCTAATAATTAGCCAGCCACTAGCCGTTATTTTCAGATTAATTTCCTATAGGTAATTCCATCTTACATTGAAATCCCAACTTAAGTTATCACTGTAACAGTACTAAGATTCAACAAGATATGATAATTTCAAACCTCAGAATACAAAGCAATTCTAACCTTAATAGAAAATATTGCCATGTTTAGCCGAAAATTAGCCATTAGCCGAAAATATTGCCCTTACCTGCTTATGTTGGTGCTCTTTAATTTCTATGTAATGTGGTTTAACGGGTCTCGTTACTTGGACATCAACAATTTAATATATGTACATTATATATATGTATAATGCCAATCTATCTAATAATTAATTAGCCCTCCACTAGCCGTTATTTGCAGATTAATTTCATATAGATAAATAATATCCTCAATTGAAATCCTAACTTAAGTTACCACTGTAGCAGTACTAAGATTCGACACTATATGATAATTTAGCAAACCTCAGCATACAAAGCAATTCTAACCTAATAGAAAATATTGCCCTTACCTGCTTATGATGGTGCTCTTTAATTTCTATATGATGTGGTCTAACGGGTCTCGTTACTTGGACATCAACAGGAATATGACTTACAAACTGAGTCATGCCTACGAGTTATTGATGCAACCGAACTAAACAAAATTGAAGAAACTACACTGAAGAAGAGCGTACTAGTGGGGAGGTACGTGGGGCTAGAAAATTCTGCTCTTCAGTACAGCGTCCACTACCGTCCACACCAAGAAAGATTTTGAGGAGGATGTGTGTTGTGTTAAGAACGAATACCAATAAAAGGGGAGGGGGGTCGAGGCGCGTGCTTCGTGCTACGATTCAATGCAAGAGCAGATGAGGGGACCAATATGCGACGACCGCCCCTCCTCCTGCTCGCGGGTTATGGGAGGGGGCACCCCTCGTTACCATGGAGACGGTTCGTCGTCCCTCATTTCAGGCGCGCGGGATGATGCTCTTTTGATCCTCCGGCATAAAGGGACCGATTAAGGCCAAAAACAAAGTAGAGGAGTGCCAAAGCGCTCTGGGGATCGATGCCGGGGCGCGTTCCAGCAGCCCCCTTGCGCCCCAGCACTGAGAAAATGACTGTGAAGACAAGACGGAACGGGAGCAATCAGTGGAAATGGAAGGAGGGAAATGACACTTAAAAGGCAGAAAGTTTCCAAGAGGTTGGTTGTCTAATGGAAGGACATTCCGGGATGGCAGAAATTACAGATTTTGCTTTCTTGTCGTCTCATACTTTAGAAAAGACATTTTAAAATTCAGCATAATGTTTTAGGGAAGAAGCTATGAAAGAAAAGTACCATAATGAATTGGTCTGGTTCATACCATTGGAGTTCTTTTTTAGAAAAGTGAATTCGCGTTACCAATTGCAAGTAATAAAAATGTAGTAATAAAGGTAATAAAGAGAAAAATAATAAAATGGAAATTAAGTAATAATAACGGAAATTAAATAAGAGACTATTTAATACACACTTAAATCTAGTGTTTGTGCCACAGGTTTCCTTCAGGATTTCGGTGCCACAGTTTTCGAGTCCTTCGAGTCCCGGCGGTGCCATGCATGTTTGAAGTGGTTCTGAATCCTCTTTAAACCGTAGGACCCGGTCTCAAATGACTGTAGAGCGTAGGTATAACAACACTACCCCGTAAAAAGAAAGCATATCCTGTCTCGAAATCTGCCAGTTGGCAGACGGCCTTGGCCCACCATGGGGCAAGAAAGAAGAATTTTGTTGGAAAGAAAACAACATAGTACAAAATTTTTCAGTAATAAAAATAAAGAGCTCGTTATATGTCAGCTTAAAAATATTGTATTTTATTTTATAGCAATCTTTCATTAATAATTGTAACACTATTATGAAATAGATTAAGATGATACATACAATCTTTTAAAAAAAAAAAAATCCACACAAGTTCCGCAAGGCCGGTGGTGATGAGCGAAGCTAGCATGAAGTTTGGGGTTGGTTTGTCGCTCTACGCCCATTTTGTGCATACTTTGGCCTAATTAGATAAGAACCTACAGTTTAACGTGGATTTCGAATCACTCACAAACATCCATGCCACCGCTAGCATGTAGGAGATCTGCAGTTCATATCCATTAGCAGCGTGAGTTTCAATCCCTGCTATCAGAAATTAGGAAGACTCGACGACGATTGTGGCACCATGTGAAACCATATTACATCGATAGTCATGCTTCCCGGAAGAGTGCTGACTGGAAGTGTCAGGATGATCGTATCTACCATACACTACGAAGGGGAAAACAGATACTAAAGAAAGTCCTCCTAGACGTAAATAACCATTCCTTTGTCACCTGATGGTTAATTGTTCGTGGTGAACGTGAAGTGAAACAAATGGCACACATGTAAAAAGAAACAACATTACAAAGGGCGTAATCTCATCCTAATTAAAATACTATTGCACGTTTAGTTCAATTTAGCTTTGATGTTTTAAGTTTACATAGTAGTGTCTAACTCTTCAATGAATTACTTTGTTGCCATTCTTCCCCATTTAGGACATGATATATGAGCTATTGTTCAAGAAGTAATTATTTTGTGTTTATTTTTATTTAAGCACAATTCGTGGTCTATTGATAAGCCGGAGGATTGAGGTTTGAGTCCACTGGCGACAGTCGCAGAAATGTCTGCTTTCAGAAATGAGATTTGGTTTGTCGCTCTACAGTCACTTTATACACACTTAAGGCTAATTAGACCGGGACTTACAGTTTAAATTGGATTCCGAACCACTAACAAATATCCATGCCACCGCCAGGATTCGATCCTGAAACCTATGGTACCAAAGGCCAGAAAGCTTGCCGATTGGCCATCAGGCCGCCTTTCAGAAATGAGGAGATTCGATGGCGATTATGTGGCGATTATGTGGCATGCATAAACATATCACTTGGACTGTCTGCATGTTGAGTTTTCCGGATTTTTTCCCATACGACACAAAAATGTGACACAAAAAGTCATCCCTGAAGGCAATATCCTCTCTTATTTGCAGCGGCCTGGTGGCCAATTGGCTAGAGCTCTGGCCTTGGTACCATAGGCTTCAGGTTCGAATACTGGCGGTGGATGGACGTTTGTGGTTCAGTGTGTTTGTGGTTTGAGTGGTTCAGAATCCAAGTTAAACATAGATCCCGGTTTAATTAGCCTAAAAGTGTACACAAAACGACCGTAGAGCGTACAAACCAAATATCTTCTTTGAACATGACGAGTTATGGCTATGGAGAGCTCTTCTTTGCACGTGATGTGGTATGGATAAATGGGACTAAATTCACCGATATACAATAAATCTCCAAGAAGTAATTGTGTAAAATTAACTTTCTACATTAATAAAAAATATAAAACTTTTCATTCGAAATTTACATTTAGCGATTAGTGGCTATATATGTGAATATTTTTTTGTTGTTGTTGTTACTTATCCCACTTGGTAGATAGACCAAGCCCACGAACCCATATGGACTCATGGCTGAAGGGGAAGGAAGCAGCTTATGTTGTGATGGAGCACAAGTTGGTAGAAGTCTGACTTTTGCGCCGTGACCCTCTTACAGTCATATGAGACCGGTACCTACGGCTTAAAGTGGAGCGCTAGCCACTCGACCATTCAGGCCCCATATTTTTTTTGTACATATAACTAAAAGTTAAAAATAATATAAATCTGTATCAATATCAAAATGGCGAAAAAAAGAAACCCCACAAAAATCAACCCCTTTTTCTTTTCTTTTATTTTATTTTTTCCTTCACTTTAAAAACTTCGTCCTTGTAAAAAAATTAAAACAGACAAAAACAATTACCATTTAAATAAAGGACAATAAAAATTTTACTTAAAAAAAATATGTTCGTAAACAGCACACATTTCTCCAAATGATAATAATTGTTTCTCTGAATCATCATCATTAAGTTGAGGAACTTGGATCGCTGTGATATTTACAAACTCGAATCAAACTCTAATTTTAGATCCGAATCGAAATCTAATGATTATAAGAATACGATCAGTCTGCAGTCAAAGACATTAATTGTAACAGCTCGACAAATGCTGCATTATAAATGACCTTCAAAAGAGTTCAAAGCCGCACGAGACATACAATGAAGTCAGTTCTTGTTTGTACAGATTCTGTTTATGCAGATGACTTTGTGCTATCCCGAAATTGTTATACCGAATAAACGGAATGAGTAATGATCGGTATTTTTAAACGGGTAAAATTAAGCATCCAATAATTGGTATACTTGGAAAAAAAAATACAAAAATACCAAGAACAAAGTATACAAGAACATAAAAAAGAGTGATACGAAACATTCTTATTTAATAAACACTTTAAAAATGATGAAATCTTGGAAATACACCTTTATATAGAAATTGAATAACACAAGCTTGTGATGAATATTTCATTTTATATTTTTCAGATTATCTGATGTATATTGATGATGAAAATATATGATATATATATATATATATATATATATATAATATATTGGAAATGAATAAGAATACTAAGTACAATTCTCGAGTGTGTTTTTCTTTTTTTGTAACATTACAAGTGTGTGTGTGTGTGTGTGTGTGTGTGTGTGTGTGTGTGTGTGTGTGTGTGCGTGTGTGTGTGTGTGTGTGTGTGTGTGTGTGTGTGTGTGTGTGTGTGTGTGTGTCATTTCTTATTCCACTTAGTAAACAGCAAAATCCGGACCAAGTCCAATGGCCCGTGTGGTCTCATAGAAATAGGGAAAGGGAAGGGGCAGCTTCTGTTGTGATGGAGCACCCGCAGGTGGAAGTCTGACTTGGCTCCATGTCGCTGAAGAAAGAAGTGCTTTCCGGGTGGACTTTTAGGGACACTACCCCGCATTTGCGTTGGTTTTTGTCGCGCTACGGTCATTTTATGTACACTAAAGCCCTGTACACGAGGAATAGACCGGCACCTACAGTTTAAAGAGGATTCGAATCGTTAACAAACATCTATGCCACTGACAAGATTCGAATCTGAAGCATGTGACACCAAAGGCCGGAGCGCTAGCCACTTGGCAACTAGGCCACCCGCATTTTGCGTATCGTATTGGAGAAAAACCAAAAAAAAAAGTCCCACCAGTTTGTCCAACTCACGAGGCAAGATACTGAATATTCCAAACACTATCGAGGCTTCTCGCTTTTTGAAAAGTGTCTACAACAAAGCAGCCAGGATATTGAACCTCTACCCTAATGATCACCAACGGCGCACATTGCCACTGAGCCACGAGTCGGGCGATATATATATATACATAGATTGCCTATGTTATAAATAAAAACTGCACTTATTCAATTCCTTCTATTAGCTGACACTCTCCCTAGATATATCTTGTTCAAATTTTCAAACGTTCATAAAATACTTTTTATTCATCCACTCAAGTTCAAATACATTTTCTTTGAACTTTTAGTGGATGACACTGATGTTAATACAGTTTTTCAAATATTAATTCAATAATTAAATTTAATTAATTAATTTTAGTTTTTTTTTTTTTTTTTTAGATTTAAGTTGCATATATCTACCAATAGATGGCACCAGATAAACTTACAAAAAATGAATGAAAATTGATAAAGGACTTTCTGCAATATAGTGAAAAAAAAAGTAGGAAATGACTTTAAAAAAAATTTTTTTATCAGTTGTTTTGTTTACAAACAACATTTCTTCGGTGCGAAACAGTTATGATTATCATTTATATTAACTGTAAAATCCCATGAAAATCCATTTGCATTGAATTTTTAATTTGCAATCCATTTTTAAGCCAAAAAAAAAATGACACACCTAGCCCATCATCCCGAACCGAAAACAAATAATCAATAACGATAACGCTGTCAATCCAACGATTCGCGGAGCATAAACCTGGAAATATTAAGATAAAAAAAAAAAAAAAAAAAAAAGAATATTAAGCATGGAAAAAGGAAGAGGGTGGGAGTAGAAATCGATAAATATTACTTCCGGCGACGAAAGGGAAATGGCTGTAGTTTTATTTCCAATGCTCGAAACATGAAAACTCAATTGCTGCGAAAAGCCATCAGAGGGAGAGAGAGGAGTAGTAGAAAAATGGGAAAAAGAAGAAAAATTCTCCGAAGTAAGAAGACCAGGAAAGGTATTTTTCTCCTATAAAAAGCGGAGAGTCATTTGTCAAGTATTTCTGGCATCATGTTTTATTGTCATGTTCGCGTGTCACTCCACCTACTACACCAAGGATGTGTGTCAGTACTCTTAAAATACAGGAAGGATATGGATACTCATTAATATCAAATGAGATAAATCCCCACAACGTCAAATGTTTATTTGAGGATGATTTAAAAGCGGTTATTTCCATGAAGGGTTGTCAAAGTTGAAATGTAGCAGCAGCATAAAAAAATTTTTAAGTATATATCATCTCTTACATAGAGACATTCCTTCATATATGATATTATATATGAGACATTCCTTCATTTTTTTTTTTTTTTTTTTTCCCCCTACTACACATGGTCGCCAACCAATTCAAAAGTTTAAGCTGATCATACTTCATGAAATCAATCCAATTGAAACTTTCATGGAAGCATGTCTTTAAAAAAAATATACTATTATTGTGATATAATTATTGATATCTATTTCTAGGATAATTATTAACGCACATCCTCAGGACACCAAATTTTATTTGAGGTTAATTTAAAGGCGGCTACTTCCATGAAGAATGCGACCTGATGGTCAATTGACTAGCATTCTGGCCTTTGGTACCACAGGTTTCAGGTTCAAATCCTGGTGGTGGCACGGATGTTTATTAGTGGTTCGGAATCCACTTTAAACTGTAGGTCCCGGTCTAATCAGCCCAAGGTGTGCACAAAATGACCGTAGAGCGACAAGCAAACAAATCCATGAAGGATTGAAATGCAACAGTAAACAAATTTTAAATATATATGATTTCTTATATAGAAACATTCCTATATATATATATTAATGTCTATATATAAGAGATTCAATAGATAGATAGGATCACTAGACTTTTTTTTTTTTTTCTTTAATTTTCTGCTCCACACATTCGGCAAACAATTCAAAAGTTGAAGCTGATCGCCTTACTTCATCAAATCAAGCCAAATGAAAAACTTTTATGGAAGTGTGTCTTTAAAGTAAATTATTGCGATATCTATTTCAAAGATAATTATTAATGCACATCCTCAGGACGCCAAATTTTATTTGGGAATTATTTAAAGGTAATTAATTCCATGTAGGATTGTCAAAGTTGAAATGCAATGGCAAATAAAATTTAAATATTACAAATTTTAAATATAAAAACAAATTTTTTATATAGAGGCATACTAGAAAGACTCCTACGATTTATCGGCGAATGATAGCCAATGGGCTAGCGCTTTGGGCTTTGGTACCACAGGATACAGGTTCGAATCCTGGCGGTGGCATGTTTGTTAGTGGTTCGGAATCCAAATTAAGCTGTAGGTCCCTGTGTAATTAGCCCAAAGTGGGCACAAAATGACCATAGAGCGACAAACTAAACTTACGATTTATCGAGGTATTTTAAGGAAACTTGTCAAGAATTTTTTCAGGATTTTTTTTTTTAATCGGTAAAATTTGTCATCGAATTGAAAAATAATAAAAATACGTAGAAGCATTATCATGGCATCTCAGTTTAATTTCTATACAATATAAAGCCATATTTTTAGAAGTTGTTTTGGACGACATTTTTCATAAAAGGTGTCGTACACTCACCGAAATAATCGTAAGAAATTTTTTGAAAGAAAATTCTGAAAAAGTAATAAAAGCTTCTGTGAATTGATGAGATTGTTGCCATAGATAAATAAACGTTATTTTAGTTAACTTTTTTTAAAAATTTTAATTCAAAAAGAATTTTACATTTGAAAAATAAGACAAAAACCTAGAATATGTACAATTTTCTAAAGATTAATATTCCATAAATAAGTTTATTAACGTTTATCACATTTTTAAAACACAAAACATATGATAACTAAAAAATAATTTTCTCTTAAATTCATCCCTATTTTAATTAAATATCCTAAATAATCTAGCAAAACTCAGTAGTTCAGAAATAGTTTGGCATAACTGCATTACATTTCCACTTTAAATTCATTTGAACGATGTTCCTAAATTAAATCAGACGGTAGTTAATTTATAATACGATAGAAAATGCGGAAAATTCAACAATCCACGATTAGTGGTATTAAATTTTAAGTTGAAAATGTCAGCTGTATAATTAATTACTTGGGCAAGAATTTCCTAAACTATTTCGCTTCGCAAATTCCCAGCCCTAATTTCCTTACAAGAAAGAAATAATTTTTTACAACGTCTGTCAAGATGATTTTGATAGATTATCCAATAGCCGAAATATTTTTTTTTTTTTTTTTTGGATTCTTTTATTAAAATAATAAATATAACTACACGATCAAATCATATTAAAAAAATTATTTATAAATAGTATTCCAAAAGTCAATAAGCATGCATATATATATATATATATATATATGAATATATTTATATATTTATATATATGAAAATAAATTATTTGGTGAATTAAAAAAAAAAAAACATTTTTAATTTTCTGGGCGGAAACAATTGAAGGAATTAAATATTGTGTTTCACTGTTATATTTTAATTCACTTTATATGTAAATTCATTATTTGTTTGTATCTTTTGCATTGCCGCAACAGCCTCTTGGTG
Source organism: Caerostris extrusa (assembly GCA_021605095.1). NCBI lineage: Eukaryota > Metazoa > Arthropoda > Arachnida > Araneae > Araneidae > Caerostris > Caerostris extrusa. The sequence goes on from BPLR01018932.1 coordinate 192,245, forward strand.
GGCCAAAGCTGGCTGCCAACTGCCAGATTTCGAGACAGGAGATGGTTTCATTTTACGGTGTAGGGTTGTCAGTCCTACACCCAACATTCTACAGTCATATTAGACCGGGAGATCTACGTTTCAAAGTGAATTCCGAACCACTACAAACACTCATGGCACCGCCGGGAGTCGAACCCGAAACACCGAGCGCTAGTCAAAGTACTTTATACCTCCCATGCAAAATAAAATAATTTTTAGTGAAATATCATTCCTATATTACAATAATTCATTCAGATAATTCCTATATTTTTTTCAATACTTTTGAATATGTAATTTAATTTATTTCTTTAAAAATGCAAAAGAAAATGCAGAAAGAGATCAGTATCAATAGGCAAAATATAAATTGGTGAAATTAAGTATATACATGTAATTTCCATAATATTTAAAACTAAATTTAAACAATTTTTCAAACTGCTACATTTACTTTTATACGCCCATAAATAATTGTTCCACTTATTATTTTATACAAATTATTTCAACTATAAATTTCTACAAAAAAAACACCTCGCCAATATTTTTCTTCTTTGGCAATCTTTAATATGACTAAAAATCTGTCCTGTCTTAAAAATCAAGTAAGGTTTTATTAATAACTTTACTAATCAAATAAGAATATTTAACTGCTGCATATGTCGTAAAAACGAACCCCAAAAGTAAAAAAAAAAAAAAAAAAAAAAAATTAACGATTTTTCCAGCTAGGCAGAGAACAAAAAATATTCTACATTAATAGCCAAAAGTGGTTGATGTTCACAAATGGATTTGATCAAAGAAACACATAATTAAGTAGGGTTTTATTAACACGTTAACAAACAAAAAAAAATAATCTCAACAGCTGCAAGATTCGAATTATTAGCAGAAGGAGGCTCTCGATTTCTTTGCTAGATTGATAACACCAGCTGAAAACAGAACGTGACAGATACAGCTAACTGATGTGGGCGAACTAATTGATGCCATTGGCGAGCATTATTATGTCATCCTTCATAACTTTCGGTTTACTCAGAAACAAATATGCAGTTAAGAATTGGCAAGTTTTGTGTGAATACGAATCACAACGCGGATAGAGAATTTACAGATTTCAATTTATATCAATACAGTTTGGGATTAAATGTTATTAAATTCAATTTTATTTTATACGCTGGATTCCAAAATTTAATGCGAGCTGTTTCTTGACTGGGGCCTGATGGTGTTCTGGCGCTCGATGCCACGGGTTTCAGGTTTGAAATGGATGTTTGTAGTGGTTCGAAATGCACTTTAACCATAGATCCCAGTCTAATGTGGCTGTAGAGAGTTGGGCGGGCAACTCTACCCTGTAAAAAAGAAAACATCTCCTGTCGAATATGCCAGTAGGCAAACAGCCTTGGCCCACTACGGTGCTGTTCAGCCAATAATGATAATGATATTTCTTGACTGTAATTCACAAACAAATGAACATAAAAAACGTAACATTTGTAGTCCCCTACTTCAGAGCGAAAACACCAGAATGTTAACTTCAGAAAGTTTCTTTTGTCACTCTACGTCCATTTTTTTTTTTTTTTTTTTCATATTCTAGGCTAATTAGACAGGGACCTACAGTTTAACATGAATTTCGAACTACTCACGAACATCCATGCCACCGCCAGGATTGGAACCTGAAGCCTGTGGTACCAAAGGCCAGAGCGCTAGCCAATTGGCCATCAGGCCGCACTAAACAAGAATGTTTTGCTGGCTTAACTTGCTTAACGACTCCCACTGATTCGAGCCTGAAGCCTGTGGTACCAAAGGCAAGAGCGCTAGCAAATTGGCTACCAGACAGCAATTGTAATATGTAGCTCATCTCAAACAAATGTTTTTGAAATTAAATATTCTTATGGGAACTAACGACATAGTCTTAGAACCACGCTACGAGATATATTATGAGTTCTAGAAACATTAGCTTTAATAGTCCCATATACATCCTACCAAAAGCCCACGACTTAACCGTTCACCGGGTAAACGATATCATCTGCTAGATATTGCCACAGATTTTGAGTTCGAATCCGAACAATTTTTTTTGCGAAAAGTTTTCATGATTTTTTTTTTAAAAAAAACGCTACAATGATATAAAACAAAATTTTGCAAAGGTAAAAAGTTTTTACTTGTTTTTTTTTTTTTTTTTAACTACATTGACATACGGAAAAATTAATGTAAAGAGCTAATTTATTTACAACCAGATAATCCCAACATAAATTACAAAACGATGACTTCTGACGTAAACACAAGGATGAAGAGTTCACAAGCATTTTGAAACAGAATTAATTAATTCCAACACTCCTACAACTTAAAGGAAGTTGCAAAAAAAAAAAAAAAAAAGCAACACACATCGATTAATTTATCAAACCAGTGACGCTGAAGATGGCCAAAAGCTTGCACAACTTTTTAATGCAAATGCAAAAAGCAGATACAAGAAAAGAACCCAATGGCGACATGTTGCAAGAACGCAGCGTGTACAAGGCAGGTGTTGGTCAACCGTGCGTGACCAACAGAAACACGACTGCGTGGAGGTGGTGTATAAATAAAATAATAGTACACTCTCAGAGGTCAGTGCGATATGGACAGGTGAAGGAGTTGAACATGGCCTCAAATGAGATGGGCTTTCTCTCCAATGGAGGAGATAGGATTACCAAGAAGGAAGTAAATAGAAAGAGCTTTTACGAGAAGTCGTCAACCATTTTAAATAAAGTGAAACGAAATTTAATTCGTTTGAAGGAGAATTTTTGTCCATGCCAAAGATAAGATCTTAACTCTCAACAAGAATGGTGAAAAGAATAAAAAAACCTTTTTGGCAAATTTTGGAGGATAGGAAATGTAAGAAAAATTTGCTTTCCTATATTAAATACCGGTACAGAGTATAGGTATAAATAAAAGATGCAATCCAATATGTGCCCCTCTCCCCTACAAAAAAGAGGAAGATGTGTTGTTGTTGTTGTTTTCTAAACAAATTAGTTTAATTTGATAGAAGAACTAACAACTTTTTAAAATCTTAAAAACATGAATTATTGCTGAAAAAAATTTTTTTAATTTTTCTTATTCCTATTCAAAATAAAATGAGAATACATGCGAGTTATTTTCAATTTAACTCATTAAAAAATCCAAATGTATAATTGAAACATGAACCATAACAGTCATAAATAAATTTCATCAATTGTAGAAAATAAAAGTTAATTCGTTACGTAAAGATTAATTAAAGAAGCTCTTCATTAACAAAAAAAAAGATATGTTTGGTACCCCAGTAAAATGAAAACGCACCCACTAACAACAAAACTAGCTGTACATCAATCTGACTAGGAGAGATCGCAAATTGTACATCATCAATATAAATAAATTTATACAATGTGTATATCATAAGAAGGATATGAAATGTCCAAAATAGACAGACATACCTCAAATAATTTTCCCAGAAAATTGAGTTGAAATTTTTAAATCCTTTTATAAGGTTAGTAATAATATGGCAAAATTATGTAAATTAAATAATTTACATCAAAGACATACTTTTAATTTATATGAAAATTGTATTTATATTGAAATGAAATATATTATACTTATATTAACAGGCAACACAAGTCATTTTCAATATATGGGCATTGAATTTGTGATTAATGTTTAATGCAAGGAATTTTATTTATCTAATTGTAATATCACTAAATCATTATCTAATTATAACTATCACTGCAGCATGAAACAGGGTAATAAAAGGAGAAAAAATATGTTTTGGGGCACCTGAACTACGTTATGAATGTTGAGTTCTTTAATGGATGAATGCTTTTTGAATATTTGAATAAGTCAATTTTTTCCCCATTGAAAATATATACGATGCAACTATTAACTTACTCATTTAATAATTTATATTCCATTATTCGTGTATGTGAGTGTGTTTGAAAGTTTGTTTTTTTCATTTTCTGAACCTAATTAGTTTTATGGAATTTTTTTCTGCAATTCATTTTTATAAATGATTTAATGCTTTGTTTTGATTTAGAGTGATGATTTTTTTCCCCCAACTGAGTGCTACTGCAATTATGTATAATTCCCCCAGAAACACAAGCATATGTAGAAAATAATATCATTTGGCAATAATACAAAACTACTGTTTAACAGGGAGAAAAAGGGTTTTTTTTTTTTTTTTTTTTTTTTTGATATATATAAGACAAGAAAAAATCCATACATAACTGGCAGGTAAAAATATATATTACTAGTACTAAATAATTAATTTATGTAGTTCTCGTAAATTATTTACAATGAGTATAATGTAAAGAGGAAAAAATTTAAAAAAAAAAAAAAAAACAGAAAATACGCCAATTTACTTTTATTAAGATTAAGCCTTTAACCATTCAACCATCATATTAAATCGTTTGACGGCGTAACTCTTGAACCAAATAAAAGGATTTGAAAATTTTAAATTCAATTTTTTTTCGAAAACTACTGAAAAGTACGCCCTACTATTCTAGACAACGAATGTCCTAATCATGACCTACATTTAATATAAGTTTCAATGAAATTGGTACCGGACATTTCATGGCTTCAGAGTTTAGCACAACTTATAGTCAGACATAGCGCATTAATAATTATTATTTTCGACGATCATTTTCAATCATTTTTTTTAGCCCTGGAACAAATAAGTCCATATAAATTTCTATTATATACGATGATTATGATTTGCTGAAAATAATTATTATTTTTCAGCAAATGCATTATACTAAGCAATTGTAACAATTTTGCTACTATAAATATCCTGCTATTTTATTATTGGAAAACATCACCTGACAAAAAAAAAAATCTTCCATTTAGAGATTACACATATAAATCAGAATTTTTCATTTATATCTTTTCAATAAAATAGTATTTGTTAAATGTTTGAAAGTGTAATATTTTTATTTGATGGTAATTAAACAATAAAATTAGCCTATTGCGCCGGAGATCTGTAAAAAATATAGTTGTATAGTTCTTCCATTTATGATTACACATATAAATCAGAATTTTTTCATTTATATCTTTTCAATAAAAAGTAAAATGTTTGAAAGTGTAATATTTTTATATGGTAATTAAACAATAAATGTTTTAGCCTATTTGGAATACAGATCTGTAAAATAATATAGTTGCATATGAAAAGTATTTGACAAAATATTTCTCGATGTTTTCGTATTTGGAATACACTTAAATATATGCAATGAAAAATTGATTTACAAAAAATTCTGAAGCAAAGCATTCTTAAGTAGAAAATGCAACATTTGAAATATCTAGCCTGAAGAATTTTCCATTCTGACTAAACAAAAATAAATACTTAAAATATTCTGATTCATAAGAAATCAGAAAAAAAAAAAAAAAAATTTATATATATATATAGATATTAGAATATTTTTAAAATTATATAGTAATATTTTTAAAAATATTACTATATAATTCTTAATATCTTTTAATATTACTATATAAATAAATAATTAAAATATTATGATTCATAAGAAATCAAACAACAACAAATATATATATATGTTAAAATATTTTTAGAATTATATAGTAGTATTTTTTTTTATATATTCTTCCAAAATTCATCACATATTCTTACTGTTTATTTCATTTCAACTAATCGCATTTCAGTTTTCAGTCACTTTTTGTTTTTAAATAATCACATTCCAGTCTATCCCTTTTGTTTTAGTACAATAACAGCTTATTTTATTATATTAACAAAACACTCCATAAACAAAACATACGGTGTGTTTCTTTTATATTCCATTTCTATTAATGCCCAACCACGTCTTGGCGAATAGAGCATCAGCAGCAGTTAGTCGTAATCTTTTAATTAATAAGTCTGAACGATTCGAACCCACTAACGATAGCTTAAAATTTTAATATACATGTTTCGCTATCGTAGAAACTAGTTGCTTGCTTATTATTTATTATAGTTCGGTTTATTCTGGGTTAACAAGAATTTAGCCCAATTCTCCTTACGAAGACCTTAAAAAACCCTGGTCACCCACTAGAGGCAATGTCAGCGCATCTAATAATGCACGTACCGGAAAAATGAATTTTCGTAGGCTGACAGCTACACAAGCCAACCTATTCCCTAGCATTAGAGAGATGAACTTTTTTTAATTTTAAAATCATATTTTGAAGGCTCAATTTCAAATTGTTATGTAATTTTTTTGAAAAATAAATACCACGTCTTTAATACTATTTGCATTTCCTTACAATCAACATATTAGAAATGTGTTGCATTTTTTGTAGAATATAAATTTACATTCTCCTATCAAAGATTGAAGAATTAAATTTTAATATTATTTTAAAATATTCAATGCAGATTTGAAAATTATATTGCTAGATCATAATTTCAAACAAATACACATTACATGGAAAAAAAAAAGTAACTTATTTTGAAATATATCTATAAATTTATTATTTTAAATGTATTATTTATTTACATACATGTACTTTAAGATATTAATTATTAAGATAATATATTAATATTATATAGAAATATATTATTATTTATAATAATTAATCTGTATATTAATAATTATTTATAAGCATATTTTTAAACAAATTTAACAATTATGATAATATATATTTTTTTTTTTAATTGAGCAAATTAATATTTTTCTTCACAAAACAGCCTATAATACTGTATATGTTATTTTTAAATAAAAACTAAATTTTTCTACATAAAATGTCAATAGTCTTATACTAATCTTTAGAAAATAATATAAATATATATGAATTATATTATTTAAATGTATACCTGATTTAACATTTGTTTAATAATACAAGTTCCAAAACATTAATAAATATTAAAATTTGGTTATTAAAACTAATTTTTAGCAATAAATGTTAAGACTTCTAAATAATTTATCTATCCTAATAGGTATTTACAGATAATATAAAGCATGTCTTAAGATTTATCAATAGAGAAAAAAAAAAAAAATTACAATTTGAAATAAAAGTTAAAAGTAATACTTCAATAATAGCATAAATTAAATATCTCTTTTTAAAAAAAAAGCTTAGAGCACTGATAACAATAAAATGATTTTCACAATTTTTAAATGCTGTAATATAGAAAATTCTATAAATCAGTTGTGTCAAAACATACAGCATTTACATCACAGCATTTTTAATCACTATATATTAAATGGCAATGACAAAAACTAATTATAATCATTTTTTTTTTTTTTCAAAATAAACATATTGAAAAAAAAAAACCTGTTAAATGTTAAAATACAATTGAAATAAATGCAAATAATACCGATAATTTGTACAAAAAAAAAGTATATGTTTATGGTAAACAGGCAAACAAAATCAAAACAAATGTTATCCTAAGACATAAAAAACATGCTACTATAACTATAGAATGCTTCATATTGATCAAAATGAATACACCTTACATAAAAGTTTCATTAACACAAAAATTTGATACAATATTACATTTATTGTACAATTTAAAGACATTTACCTGTGTATGGATCTTGGCCTCTGCATCGTTGCTAGCACCGGCATAGACCACACCCTCTTTATTAGTCATTTTGAAGACTTAAAAAGTCACTTATACACAATATTATGAGTTATTCACACGTACAAGTTCATATAAATCGAGCAATTAAACTGTTTAAGTTAGACAACTCTTTGAAAGGCCAGATCATCACTATTGACGGAAGTTCGTCCACCATTCAAAGCATCAACAGTTTAGTATGTAATGAAAGTTGATTTAAAAACTGGGATAGCTATGTGTGGGTGATTTCTGTAACTTTTTGTAATGCCACTGGCGCCATCTCTTGGTAAAAACTAATTCTATATATCCGTCTTTTTTTTCTCTTTTTTTTTCCTGGAACATATTTTTTAGCCATTCTAAATAAAACGTTATATTTACAGGAATCACAATTAATTACATAGGAGTTATAATAAATATTATTTTTTTGAATAAATGCTCAATAAAATAATTTTTTTAAGGAATTTATTTGATTAATAAACAAATTAGTGATTCATTTATTAAAAAAAAATAAACAATTGAATAAACAATTGAAAATAAAATTTATAAGATTTTACATCAACTAATGGGCTAGAATTTTAGAGCTGCCAAAAATTTAAGTAATTCTGACAATTTTAAAATAATTACGTTGTAAATCGAGACCAGGGGGAAATTTTGTTTTCATGTAAAAGAAATATACAAAATAATAATACATAAAAATAATATCAGCAGGAATGAAAACTCATTTACTATTTACTCCTTTTACTTTTATTCTGAATTTTTGTGAAGATAATAACGAAACAAGAAATTTAATAATCGTCTGGGCAGATATATAATACAGGTTAACCATAAAATTTAGAATTTAATACAAAAACAATACACATAACAACAATCTTAAGCAAACAAAAAACTGAAAGAACAATATCAATAAATCATGTTCATCAGTTCTCATTCAATACTGAAAAAAAGAAAACATTAAATAATTACCTGTGTATGGATCTTTGGTCTCTGCATCGTTACGCTATGGATAATTCGAAAAAATAAAAAATAATACGTTATGGAATTCCAAACGATTTTATAAATAAATAAATAAAAGGTATTTAATAAAAATCACGTGGAAGAAATTTAAATAAACCAATAAGAGCAGCTCAAAAAAGAAATTTTTTTTTAAAAATTAACCAATAAGAAACGTTGATAGTGGTCCAGGACATTGCTGACCCATATATTTAATGGATAAAAAAATTCTAAACATTAGTAGATTCAATGCTGATTTTCTCAATACACAGACATTTTTTTTTTTTTTTCAAGGTTTATAAATTCTTGCGTTAATATTAAAAACAATTTTTCTTTTATGCGTTCATTCATAAAAATTATTATAACATGTTAGATTGGATAATTCGAAATGATAATGTTCTAATTACCATTATGTGTAATAATGCAAAAATTATCAAATGTTCACAGAAAATTTCGCATTAATGGTCCAAATTAGTAATAAAAAAATTATTAAATAAAATTTCGAAAATGTACTGCTTTTAAAAAATTTAACGAACATATTTTTCATTTTATTTGCATTTTCTTATAATTATTTAGAATAAATTCGCTTTTAATACAGTAATCCATCATGAAAGATGGAATGTTACTCACATGAGTTTTTAGATAATGATAATCAATTTCATAAAAAAATTTTAGCCACTTATTAAATATCTTTTAGTGTTTCATTCAATTTTCAGTAACTTTAAGAATAGTTTTTATATAGATTTGAAGTATTTTAGCAAATTATGGTTTAACTGATGATTTGGCGCTTGGGCGCCAAATTAATTTTTCCTCTTTTCCAGTAGTCGGGTCCAAATTAGTTTTTCAGTTATATCAATGCATTGTCGATCGACCTAACAACTTTAATTTAGTTTTCATATATTTATATGCTGCATAAAATAGAAAGCAAAATGAAATTTAAATTAAGTTTTTAATGAGTGTCTAACACAGCTGATTATAGCGACCTTAGTCAAGATCTCACACAAATGATAATGTAGCACGTTACACAAAAAGTAAAACAAAATATAATTACCAGCAAAAAGAATCCTAAAAGCGTTGAACGACGCAATGCTATCAATAAATCCGCAAAATCCGTGTTGAGTCATATTCGACATTGGACTTACTGTAGAAAAGGATGATATTCAGATTCGGCGTTGAACCGCAAAGGATTAAGATAGGTAGGTAGGTAAATAAGTAAGTGTTGTTTTAACAAGTTTCTAACACGACTGATTATAGCGACGACAAGATCTCACAAAAATGATAATGTATCACGTTACACAAAAGTAAAACAAAATATAATTACCAACAAAAATAATCCTAAAGCCATTGATCAATGCAATGTTATCCTTTAAAATTCGTGTCGAACCACACTCGATGTTGAACTTGTTGCAAAGAAAGATAATGTCGAGTCCGAATCGACGTTGAACGGCAAAGGATTAACATAGATAGGTAGGTACTACTGTGCCCAAAAATAAGACCAATTATTATTTTTTATCAAAAACTCTTTATTTATACTTACAAATTTATTTCATCGCCTTCAAACTAATCCCTCCGGACACAATGCACTTAAACCAACTTTTTTTCCAATCCTCAATGCGTGGTAAAAGTCATCGGCTGGGATGGCTTTCAAAGCGTTGAATCACGTTGAATCTCTTCAATCGATTCAAAACGATGTCCCTGGGGTGGTCTTTTGAGTATACGAATAGCCAGAAGTCGCACGGGGAGAATAAGGTGGTTGTGAAACGATATAGGTTTCATTTTTGGCGAAAAAGTCACGAAGAATCGATGCAGTATGAGTTGGCGTATTCAGAGTTTTCGGTACCAATCGAGATTTGACGCGTTTCAGGCCCAAAATGGAATTGGCCGATCCTTTTGAAATTCCAACATTATCAGCAAGGTCTCTAATTGTAAATAGACGGTTTGCAAGCACCAAATCTTTAATTTTTGAACGTGACCTTCGTCGGTTGAGGTTGATGATCGACAGAGGGCTCTTCGTCTTCAATGCGTTCTCTGCCTTCTTTGAACTGTTTTTACCACTTGTAAACATTTCTTTCCGATATAGGAATTCTCACCGAATGCCTTCTGCAACATTCTATACGTTTCCAAACAAAATTTAATTTAATTTTAACAAAATTTAATTATTTTAATTGCGAGTTCTTTGCTCAATCAATCAGAAATCGCGGAATCAGTTTTAGAGTCTCACAAAGCCAAGCGTAACTCAAACACTAATGAATATTTTGACGTAAAATTTCACACCGATGTCAGGGACAGTGGCAGAAAAAAAAAATTGAAATTCCGAGTTTTAAATTGAAAAGTGGTCTTACTTTTTGGACACAGTAGTAAGTGTTGTTTTGTGGCACAAGGGCCAGTTTAAGCCAAACTGCGCCAAAAAATATTTAATATATCGATAAAAGCAATTTAAGTTAAACTTCGAATAAAATCAGCAAAATATTTTTTTATTTTAGCTAGATAAAGTTGATATCAAAAAACTAGTAGAAAATTAGCCACATATCACAAAAAATTTCAGATAAAATTGAATTTTATTAAAATGTATCAGTCTAAGAGCATGCTGATGTTTTGAGGAAATGTGATATTTCCGAATTGTATTTTCAAATTCTGAACAAATATTAAATTCAAATCTGATAGACAAGGAGAAATTTTAATGACTTCTTTATAATCGTAAAATAACCGAATTCTGAACAACTAATCAACTAATAAAAAACCGATTCTAAAGAAATATTAAATTCAAATCTGATAGATAAGGAGAAAATTTAATAACTTCTTTATAATTGTAAAATAACCGTAATCGCAAATTCAGGCATATGCATAAGATCTTTATTCTAATAAAACTTAGATATCGTAATTTTTAACATTATTATAAATTTTAATTTAATATGTCAATATGCATTTATTAATCCATTAAACCATCAATTAATTCGAAATTACCTACTGCATGAACTCTTACATCATAACTTGTCAATTGCCATGTTTTATAAATGAAATAATTTTTATTTTTAACTTTTTTCGGTTTTATCTAAACCATCATGCAATCACAAGTTGAAAATTTAGTACATTTGTATTTATTAGTACAAAGTAGTATTTATTAATACAAAAAAACATTTTTTCGTATTTCTAGTAGATGAAATTTGGAAGTTTTCGTTTCTTTATATTTATGAAAATTTCCTTCTGTCCATTTCACCTTGGTACCAAACTGATGGAATTATTTTTTTGAACTTAGGCTTAAAAATGTTCTCTTTTCATTTCGATTCTATTTTACTTTCTTGTGATTATGTTTTACTTTTGTAGCTGATAATCTAGGATTTGAATTTATTTTTTGAATGATGAATCATTTCATGATAAGAAATAACTTCGTTAGCCTCTTCTATATTTATTTACTAATTATTCTACTATATCGGACTATGTTTTTTATAAAGTTTTGTGATAAAAATATCACTTAAACTAACTGTTTGATTAAATTTTTAATAGTATAATTTCTAAATATCGTTACCTTTTTTTTTTAAAAACAAATTAACAATTAAATTACGAATTTCGAACGATGTATATTTGTATGTTTGAGTCATGAAGATATTCTAATTATATAAATGAACGCTAAAGAAAAAGAATTCAATATTTTTTTAAAAAAAAAAAAAAAAATTAATATAGTAAGCTATGTTAGAAAAAAAGTGAAAGTTAATGTAAAGCAGACAAATTTGTTGAGAATCTAAATCGTATGTAAAAACTTCTTTGGCATTTAGGCTTAAAAAAATATATTTTTTTTTTTTTAATTTTTCAAAATTTGAAAAATATATCTAATAAACCCTACTATATCAAATGAAATAAATTAAAGTTCTTCTCCTCTTGAAATCCTTTGAAGTTTTTAATAATATCTTTTTTTTTTTTTTTCCCCTTGTAATTATAAAAAAAAATCACACAGATGCGAAAATGTTTGTGAAGCACTGTAGATATCATTATGTTGTTGTTATTGTCGTATTCCTCATGGAAGGAGGGAAGAGGGAGGCCAACTTCTGATTTGATAGAGCACCCCTAGGTAGAAGTGTCGCTGAAGATGGAGAGCAATGCTTTCCTGGAGGATTTTTAGGGGAACTAACCCACATTTGCGTATCGTATGGGAGAAAACCCGGAAGGGTTTTAATTTAGTTTAAAATATTATTGTAATTACGTGTATATACCTAATTTCATCAATTTTGTAAAAAAATTTTTTTGTTTATTTGTTTTTTAATCTACAGATACTGTTCTCTTTCTGTATTTTCTTTTACATTTCTAAAGAAATTAATTAAATTAAATTAAATATTCACAAGTACTGAAAAAAATAAAATGAATTATCGTAATATAGGAATGATGTTTCACTAAAAATTATTTTAATTTATTTTGCATCTGTAATATAAAGTACTAAAAATGAATTTTCATATTTTTATTTTTATTGTTGTTGTTTCTTATTCCACTTGGTAGACAGCAACATCTACACCAATTCCATGAACCCGTACGGTCTTATGGAAGGATGGATGGGGGGGCAGCTTCTGTTTGTGATGGAGCACCCGTAGATAGTCTGACTTGGCTCCGAGTTGCTGAAGAAGGAAGACTGTGCTTTCCAGGAGGACTTTTAGGGAAACTAATCCACATTTGTGTATCGTATGGGGGAAAACCCGGAAAACCCCCACCAGATAGTCCGACTCACGAGGAAAGATGTAAAACATCACAAACTCCATATAGTTTCCCCATTTTTGAAATAACGTTTACAACAAAGCCGCAGTGGATTGAAACTCCGCCCTAATACCCGCTAACGGTTCCATAGAGCCACGAGTCGGGCACATCATTATGTTAATAAATATAAAATGTTAAATATTTATTTTTAAAAAAATTGAACTCAACTCGCTGTTTTACAAAATTTTATAACTATTTTAATAAAAAAAAATATTATTAGCATAAATATTTAAAAATCATGCATATTTTTTATCAATTTAATTAAAGAATAAATCAATCAATAATTAAAAAATTCAACTTACCTTTTTTTTTTTCTATTTCAGTAAAAGTTCAAATACAAAAAAAAAAAAAATGTTCAAAATTTTTGCTGGTTTATTCACTTCAGACTACCTGTGAGAGGGGGAGTTCATAAACAGAGAGGGAAAAAAAAAGTGTGAAGAAATACTATTGTGTCCAAAAAGTAAAACCAATTTTCAATTTAAAATTCCCCGGGCATATAAAATTTCTATTTTTTTCTTTCTTAGGTTGCTGGCACTGTCCTTGACATTGTGAAATTTGACGTCAAAATATTCATTAGTGTTTGAGTTACTCTTGGATTTGTGAGACGCTAAAACTGATTCCTGCGATTTTTGAAATGTCTGAAATAATTGAGCAAAGAACCTACATTGAATTTTGTTTGCGGAAACGTATAGAATGTTACAGAAGGCATTCGTTGAGCATTCCTATATCGGAAAGAAATGTTTACAAATGTTATAAACAGTTTAAAGAAGGTAGAGAACGCGTTAAAGATGAAGAGCGCTCTGGTGGACCGATCCATCAACCTCAAAGCTCACGTCCAAAAAAATTAAAGTTTTGGTGCTTGCAAACCGTCGATTTACAATTAGAGACCTTGCTGATGATGTTGGAATTTCAAAAGAATCGGTCAATTCCATTTTGGGCCTCAAACGCGTTAAATCTCGATTGGTACCGAAAACACTGAATGCGCCAGTTCACACTGCATTGATTCTTCGTGACTGCGTTGATTCAAAAATGAAACTCATATCGTCCACAACCACCGTATTCATACCGTGCGACTTCTGGCTATTCCCTATACTCAAAAGACCAGTCCAGGGACACCGTTTTGAGTCGATTGAAGAGATTCAACGTGAATCGTCGCGGGCTTTGAAGGCCATTCCTGCCGATGACTTTTTAACATGCATTGAGGATTGGAAAAAAAGTTGTCATAGGTGCATTGTGTCCGGTGGGGATTACTTTGAAGGCGATGAAATAAATTTGAAAGAATAAATAAAGAGTTTTTGGTAAAAAAAAAAAAAAAAAAAAATTGGTCTTACTTTTTGGGCACAGTAGTAAATAAGTTTTAATGTAAAACCAACTTAAAAAGCAATGAAAATATTTTAATAAATGATAAAAATTAAAAGATTCTTATCAATATCAAGTAATATAAAAAAAAAAAAAATTAAGTCAATTCCTACTTTTTTTTTCACTCTATTGCAGAAAAGTACTTTATAAATATTTTTCATTCATTTTTTTAAGTTTATCTGGCGCCATTATTGGTAGATATATGCAACTTAAATCTAAAAAAATCTATAATTAGTGAATTAAATTTAATTACTGAATTAATATTTGAAAAAAACTGCATTAGCATCCAGTGTCGTCCACTACAAGTTCAAAAAAATGTATTTGAACTTCAGTGGAGGAATAAAAATATTTTATTAACGATTTAAAATTTGAACAAGATGTATATAGGGAGAGTGTGAGCTTAGAAGGAATTGAAAAAATTGAAATTCCATAAGGCTCAGGAATTTTAAATTGAAAATTGCACTTACTTTTTGGACACAATAGGACAAAAAAAAATATATATAAAAAATATTAGTAAAATAAATATTTAAAAATCATGCATATGTTTTATCGTTTTAATCAAAGAATAAATCAATTATTAATTTTAAAAGTTTATTCATTTTTTTTTTTTTTTTATTTATTTATTTTTTTTTTTTTTTTCAATTTCAGTAAAAGTCCTTTCATATTTTTTGCAGTTTTATTTACTTCAGACTCCTGTGAGAGAGATAAGAAATAAATAAGATTTAATGTAAAACCAATTAAAAAAAGCAATGAATATATTTCAATAAGTAATAAAATTAAAAGGTTCTTATCAATAAAAAATGGATCTAGATAAGGCAGTACAAAAATACCAGAGTAAAAGTACAGAACAGGAAGAGGTGGGCCGGAAAGCTTTCGTCTCCGGTTGTCAGGCGGAACACGCGGCAGCAGTCCAATCCCTGGAAAGGTCCAAAATATCGGTGAGTAGGTGCTTCCACGCCTTGTTCCCAGCCATTTAGCACAGAAGTATTCTGAGGTTCAGTTCTATGGCGACTTCAGATCTATAAATGGTTCTGTATAAGATGTAATGATAGATTTTGGGAACGCTACTATTGTGCCCGAAAAGTAAGATAAATTTTTTTGTTCAAAAACTCTTTATTTATTCTTCCACATTTATTTCATCGCTTTCAAAGTAATCCCCTCCGTACACAGTGCACTTATGCCAACGTTTTTCACAATAATCAATGCATGCTAAAAATGTCATAGTCAGGGGATGGCTTTCAAAGTGAGAGGCGATTCACGTTGAATCTCTTCAATTGACTCAAAACGGTGTCCCCGGACTAGTCTTTTGAGTTTAGGGAATAGCCAGAAGTCGCACGGTGTGAATATGGTGGTTGTGAAACGATATAGGTTTCATTTTTGGCGAAAAAGTCACGAATCAATGCAGCGTGAACTGGCGCATTCAGTGTTTTCGGTACCAATCGAGATTTTACGCGTTTGAGGCCCAAAATGGAATTGACCGATCCTTTTGAAATTCCAACATCATCAGCAAGGTCTCTAATTGTAAATCGACTGTTTGCAAGCACAAAATCTTTAATTTTTGGACGTGAGCTTCGTCGGTTGAGGTGGATGGTCCACCAGAGCGCTCTTCATCTTTAACGCGTGCTCTGCCTTCTTTGAACTGTTTATAACACTTCTAAACATTTCTTTCCGATATAGGAATGCTCACCGAATGCCTTCTGCAACATTCTATAAATTTCTGCAAACAAAATTTAATGCGAGTTCTTTGTTCAATTCATTCAGACATTCCAAAAATCGGCGAAATCAGTTTTAGCGTCTCACGAAACCAATGTAATTCAAATACTAATGAATATGTTGACGTCAAATTTCACACAGATGTCAAGGATTAAACCAGTAAGTGCCAGCAACCTAAAAAAGGAAAAAAAAATTGAAATTCCATAAGCCCCGTGAATTTTAAATTGAAAATTGGTCTTACTTTTTGGACACAGTAGTATAAGACATAATGATAGATTTTTCACCACTTGGAACAGTTTAGAAATGCGTTGGAGTCAATTAATTGATCAATTTATTTTATATTTTCTGAAAGAATTTTTATTACAAACAATAAAGTGTTAAAATAAAAATCGTTCAATATATATATATAACTGGAAATTGAAACACTTACAGGAAGTAGTGTTATGAAAAGCAATAAACGATGTTTTTTACAGTTTTTCTTAATAGCAAATCATAATTTTAAAAACATTTACATGAACAAATTTTTTTTTTTTTTTTTTTTTGAATCTTAGTTAAATATTTTTTTAATTTACTATTATTATTATTATTATTATTTATCGTTTATAACTTAAAACGCATTTTTATCATACATTCTTCTCAATATATGTTACAGTCATTGATCACCTATACCTAATACCTAAATCATTGATTAATACCTATACTTGCAAATTAATAGGAACTATTGTAAGTAATAAGAACTATTGTTATTAACCAAATTAAATAACCAATTAACCAAATTAAGAATTAGAGCCTAATGACCAGAGTGACTGGGGCTTGGTGCCACCTTGTTCGAGTCAAGACGGTGCCATGGATGTTTGTAAAAAATGGCAGATTAACCAAAAAAATAATAATAATAAATATATTTTTAATTTACTTGTGGTTTATAAAAAAATTCCTAATTTTAAAATCAATAATCAAATGAGGTATAACAAGGATTAGAAATAATTTAATAATGCAGATTCTATTTATTATTAGAAAAATAATTAGCTAAAAGTTAATATGAATTTTTTTTTTCCTATTATTTCTAGCTTAACAAAAAAAATTTTTTTATTCAATTTACAAAAGGGGGCTTGATGACCGAGTGACCAGCGCTGCGGCGCTCCGTGCCGCTGGTATCGGATTCGAGTGCCGGTGGTGCCATGAATGTTTGTAGTGGTTCGAATCCCCTTTAAGCCGTAGGTCCGGTCTAATATGACTGTTGGGCGTAGGGCAGACAATCATAGAAGCCAAGTCAGACTTCTACCTACGGGTGATCCATCACAACAGAAGCTACCCCCCTCCCCTTCCCCCTCTCTTTCCATGAGACCACAAGAGTTTTTGGACTTGGTCTAGATGTTGCTGTTTACCTAGTGGAATAAGAAACAACAACATAAGAACTATTGTACGTTCAAAAGAACATTAATCCAAAGAATTGATAAAATTAAATGGCGCAAGCACATGTAAGTGTGTTAGAGTCGCAAGAAAAACATATTAGAACTCTAAGAACTGATAAAACTGTCTAATAATCATTTTGACTAATAGAAAATTTTTAAATAAGCATCAAGCGATAAAAGACTGTATTAACTATAGTTTTTCTACCCAGATGGGATGACCAGAGAAACATACTACTGTGCCCAAAAAGTAAGACCAATTATTTTTATTCAAAAACTCTTTATTTATTCTTCTAAATTTCTTTCATCGCCTTCAAAGTAATGCACTTATGTCAACTTTTTTTCTAAAACTCAATGTATGCTGAAAATTCATCGCCATGAATGACCTTCAAAACCCGCGGCGATTCACGTTGAATCTCTTCAATTGACTCAAAACGGTGTCCCCGGAGTGGTCTTTTGAGTTTAGGGAATAGCCAGAAGTCGCAAGTTGTGAATACGGTGGTTGTGAAACGATATGGGTTTCATTTTTGACGAAAAAGTCACGAAGAATCAGTGCAGTGTGAGCTGGCACATTGTGTTTTCGGTACCAGTTGAGATTTGACGCTTTTGAGGCCCAAAATGGAATGACCGATCCTTTTTAAAATTCCAACATCATCAGCAAGGTCCTTAATTGTAAATCCACGGTTTGCAAGCACCAAATCTTTAATTTTTTGAACGTGAGCTTCGTCGGTTGAGGTTGGTAATCGATCAGAGGGCTCTTCGTCTTCAACGCGTTCTCTGCCTTCTTTGAACTGTTTGTACCACTTCTAAACATTTCTTTCCGGTATAGGAATGCTCACCTAATGCCTTCTGCAACATTCTATACGTTTCGGCACGTTTTACGTTTCTTTGCTCAATTAATCCAGGCTTTTCAAAAATCGTCAAAATCAATTTGAGCGTCTCACAAAGCCAAGCTTAACTCAAACACTAATGAATATTTTGACATCAAATTTCACACAGATATCGAGGACTGTGCCAGCAACCCCCCAAAAAAATTGAAATTCCACAATCTCCGGGAATTTTAAATTGAAAGTTGGTCTTCCTTTTGGACACAGTAGTTTGCTCTGCTGGATTTGTTTCCAAAGCTGAAGCGTTATTGAACCTTAGACAATCTTCTTGTATAATGTGCAGTACCGAAAAGGTCAAACATGGGTTTAATTTCTGGAACATATAGCTATAATCTAATGATAACTAACTTGTAAGAAGAGGGTTCTATCTTGTAGACTTTTACTGAATTTAATATTATTTAACTTTTAATAGAGTCGAACTATAACATTATTATATACGGATGAAGTACTACATAGAAAGGAAACATCGACATCATCGTATAAAAAATTTTCCAGAAAAAAAATTGTCAAATGGAAAAATTTGCTATTTTGCGGTGGGGTAAATGTGTCATATACCCTTAAATACGCATATTTTTTTAGTTTATCTTTAGTTCTTCTTAAATTAATTTTAAAGCATATTTTATTTTTAGTTGATGATTGATCATATATATATTTATTTCAGTCCATAGTAAAATGAGTAGTGCAAGTTAGAAAGAAATTCATCAGTATTCTGAGGAGTATTTAAAAATCGGTTTCATTCTGACTGTCCACGATGAATAGTTATCTTTTGTCTTTTATGCCAACAATGCTTGACCAACGAATCAATGAAACTAAATTCATATTTGAATTACTTTCACTAAGAAGAAGAAGAAAAAAAATTTTGCACTAGAGCATCATTAAAATCTTTACAGTTCATAATGTTGTTGTTTCTTATCCTATTTGGTAGACAGCAACATCTAGACAAGTCCAAGAACCCATGTAGTCTCATGCAAGGAAGGACAGTTTCTGTTGTGATGGAGGACCCTTAGGTAGAAGTCTGACTTAGCTCTGTGTAGTTGGCTTTTTCGGCCCTCTGCTCTATAATCATATTAGACCGGTACCTACGACTTAAAGCGAGTTCTAAGCCACTACAAGCATTCATGGCACCGCCGAGACTCGAACCTGAAACATGTGGCACCGAGCGCTAGTCATTCGGCCATCCGGCCCTGGATTTCATAGGCCAACTGTCAATCGAACTCTTGAGTTATCAAATTTCTTCCCTTATTGTTAAATCAGGAGGAAATCATACTGTAGAATAGAGTTTAATTAAAGTATCAATATCATTTCTTAAAACGGTTAAGAAAAAAAGATGAACAAAGACATTAGAGTTATGCCACTTAGTAATAATACTGTTTGCAGAAAAATAGAGGAAATGAGTGAATATATTAAAATTATAAAGTACTGATAAGGTGAAAACAGTCAGTGCAAAATGGATGAATCAACTTTGAGAGACATCGGGACATTGTGATCGAATTGATAACTTATCTATGTTCATAAAGAAATTTGTTGAAGAAATGTTTTTCTGTAAATCATTAGAAAGCACCATTGCCTTCAAAAAGATATATATGATAAATTTAAAAATTACTCAGATGTCAACAATATACCAATGAAAAATATAACATCTTGTTCTGCAGATGGTGCTCCGAATATGACGTGCAAGAAAAATGACTACTTAAAATTGATGAAAAAACAGAAACCAGTTACTCTTCTTGTGCATTGTGTTATTCGTAGAGAAAACTTGATAGCTAAAAATCTTTCTCATGTTCTAAATTGTTAGCTGCTATGCTAGCAGCTAATTGTGTCAGGATGAAATACGAATCTCTCTTTCTATTTACATTAGTTTATTTACACTATTGGTACATACATACACATGGCACCCTGTTACACATTGTGGCACATTGTTACCCGCGTTTGTAGCTTATCTTTAAGCTACACGCACCTCCTGGGAAGTGCTAAGTGAGTAACATCGGTGCATCACTTGCCTTAAGGTATCAAAGACAACTGTCTAAGTGTTTGCTCAGCTGCATTGAAAAACTATTAAAAACTATATATACGTTACATAAGGAGCATAAGAATTTTGAATTGGCTTAGAGGATAGATGGCACAATAAAAGGTTGGGAAACATTGATTTGTAGTGATTGGTTTTAATCACAAACACTTAAACTGATCCTTTCTTCTTCTTCTTCAATGGCGCAACAGCCGATGGTGGGCTAAGGCCTTCTGCCTAATGGCAGATTCCGAAACACGAGATGTTTTTTAACGGGGTAAGGTTGTCAGTCCTACGCTCTACGGTCATATTAAACCAGGACCTACAGTTTAAAGTGGATTTCGCTCTCGACTACAAACACTCATGGCACCACTGGGGCTCGAACCCGAAACATATATTACTGAACGCCAGAGCGCTAGTCATTGGCCATCAGGCTTCTAAATTGATCCTTTTAGTTCTTTAAAATTTTCCTTATCAGTAATGTAGCGCGAATTTTGAATTTGTTCCAAATTAAGTAATGACACTTCACTTTGATTTTGTGCATAGCTGGTCCATGGTTGCTTTGAATGTTCAGTACATTCTCTCACTGCAATACTGCCACTTTTAACCCCATTAATATTTTCACTTTTGCTGCACTGCGCATTTGGTTTTTATCGAAGTCTTTGCCACAACAAAACGTAAAAAATAAAGGGAAGAAAAATAATATACTAGGTATAACACAACCAATTTCAAAGGACTCATTACATTCAATCAGCATGTATATGATAGGATTTTTAACTATGTTATACGAAACAAAATGCATAAAGAACGAATGTTGCAGAATGCTGGTTAAGGTTAGATTGACGTGGCTCGTAGAGACTGGCAGTGTGTATTTACTGCTAAATGATTGAATGCTAGATATAGGGTTTTTGAATATGCTATTTCACTGGTGAAGAAACGTATTTTTGAAAAGATTTTGTTCAAATTTGTTAAAATTGTGAACTTATACGTTTTGACGTGAGTAGACGTATTTTTGTTTGCTCCGTTCAATGGCGGAGATGGAATTAGAAGGCGCTGAGGGGAACGGACTTTTTCAGGTCCCATTGGAAGTATCCTTGCAGAATTCGAATGAGATTTCTTATATTGAAAAGAAAAACAAGATGTCAAGAAATTACTACGACTCAAGCTGATATCAAGATGCTGGAAACTCAACTGGCCGTTGCCCACGACTGGAATGGAACAGCTAAAGATGTTGCCCAAGGACATTGCCAGATGCGACAGTACCTGACTGACATGCTTTTGACTCAACAAAGAAAAAAATTAAGTAGCCTTGGCTCATGCTCTTGATTAATTGCCCTAAACATGCTATAAATAACAGCGTCAAACCAAAACGTAATTCTAATCACTTAACTTCTAATAATCTTAGTATTGATGGATTTCAATATCCTAACAAAAATTAACAGCTAAAACTTCTTATAATGCCAATGGTAATGATAATAATTTAAAATTGAAAATAAATTTCAAAATTTGAGTAATGTAAATGATGTTGATGAAAATTCTGATATTAATGTTACCACTATTAAAATGCCACCTATTATGGTTAAGTCTATGGAAAATTTAACTTTAACTTTAAAAATTTGATGAAGCTTTTGAGGGCAAAGTCCCTATCAAATTAGCGGGTGAAATGTTAAAAATGTTCCCCCTCAAGCGAAGACCAACATCGAGGAAATGGCTAGTTATTTGAAACAATAATATTGAATATTTTGTAATTACCAAAAAATCAAAGACAACTGAAAGTAGTAATCAGGGGATTACCCAAAAAAAATACTCCTGAGGAGGAAATCAAAGCTGCTCTCACTGAAAAAGGATTTGTGCGGAAAAAGTTGTGCAACTAATTAAAACCAAAACTAAACAACCCGTTTGCCATAATTTTCAAATAACACTCACAAAAATGAGAAAAATATGTGAGATATTTAAACTTAATAGATTTCTTTTACCTTACGGTTATTATTGAAAAATACAATAAAGACCCACAGCACTACGGTGCTTAAAATGCAACTTTTTTTCATCACAACTCAATTAATTGTGGTTTTAAAGCACGTTGCTTAAAATGTGGCCTTGACATTCACATAAAAAATGCAACATCAAAAGAAAAAGGTGAAGTACCTACCTGCATTAACTGTGGAAAAAGGGGCATCTTGCCACATGGAGCTGCAAAAAATTCCCAAAAAAATAAAATGTAAATTCAATAGACAAGCAACTCGTCCAAAAATTAATTCTACCAGACAGGTTTCTGCTAATTTAAGTTTTGCTGCAGCACTCAAAAATTCTTATCCGCAAACTGCTAATATCCTGGTTATAATCTTCAAAATCAAATCTTCAATCCTCAAACCCGATTGAATCCATTAATAAGTGCTGATGATATCCAAATTTTTCAAAAGCTAGCTATCTGATGAGAATTTCTCTCTATATACACACTAATCTGGAGGTCTTGATGGCCTTATCAAAAGTAAGTGCTCAAACTAAAGTAGATAAACTCAGGCATTTGTTAATGGCCTGGCGTCTCAATCTTTTCCAAATACTTCGTAATGATTCAATCGGCTACTGGACTTTGCATTTGCTACTGGAATGCTTGTAGTTTAAAAAATAAACTTTTGAATTTGTTGTTTTCTTAATAACTACAACCCAGACATTGTACTACTACAGGAAACGCTTTTAAAATCTGATCATTCTCTAATTTTTCTGGTTACATTTTCTATCGCAAAGACGGATACAAGAGTCCTGTCTCTGAGGTAGCACTAGTATTTGTAAAGAATAGTATTCCACACACTCATGTTCCGTCTCAATTCTCCATGCAATTAAAACTACTGTTGTATCTCAATTTTCAAATTTTCCATCTTTGACAATTGCATCTGTTTATGTTCAAATAATGTTTGCTTCCTCTAATTTCATTCATGATCTAAATGTTCTCTTTTCTATAGTAGTAGCACCATTTTGGCTGGTGATTTAATGCTAGACACACTCATTGGGGTTGTTATAATAGAAATAATACTGGTAGACAATTAGCTGCTTATGCTCA